>JAZHYW010070092.1:0-37584 GCA_037355805.1 Ixodes ricinus
TTTAGCAGGGCTGACGTTGAGAGGAGGTCGCCTCTCCACGTCTGCTCTGCTAAAGCTGAAGAAGGCGGGAGCGGCTTCACTACCTGATTTAGATTTACAGTGTGTCGCTGAGTGATCACACCAAGTAGATATTCAACTCATGTTTGCTAGTCACTGGAGATGTTTCCTAGTGGACGCCACAGGCGCCGCATGCGCGATGGAGCAGGGCAAGAATCTGTTATACTGGAATCGCGATGTTATGTCCGATTCGTGTTAAAGGCGTTGGAATTGTTGATTCCATAGTCTTCCGGCATGGCTGATATTTTCATGCTCCAGCGAAGAATGAGGCTTCGTTACACAGAAAAACTTCAGTGATTAATGTGATTGATGCGGTGATCTTCCGTCGCGCGCTGCAGAGTACGTTTGTTTCGATTCGTATGAGGAAATTTGCCTGTTGTCGCAGGCAGGAGCCGCTGGCCAGGAACTGTTTAGTGCGGTCGACGTCGATACTGAAAACGCAAGCAGAATCGGGACTGGCGAATCAGGAATAACAGTCGATGATGCCACAACAATGATCAACATATCCTTGTATTCACGTTTGTTGGTCGAGCTGTTTACCCACCAACTTTCAAACTTAAATAAGTCTTTGAGGCCTGCACATACTTCTTAATAATTACTGGGGTTGGTTACGGCCGGTGTCGTCTGAAAGAGCAGACGATAAGCAGAAACGTTTGAAAAGAGACGGCAGTTCGAACGATTAGGTGGCCGTCTGAACTTGAAGACGCACCGACCGACGCGGCGGTCCGTAATAATCTCGATTTTTTCCGCGTTCATGCTGGGAATAAATAATGACATCATTAGTGCACTGCGTAGAATTTAAACGTGCGTTCACTGCCATCGCAACGACGGACCATGCCTTTCACGGCACGTATACAATGTTGTCGGACGAATTGTGAAAATCTCATCTTCACGCTCGACTTTATACGAGAAGGCAGGTTTGTCTCCTTCCTTGAAAAAACAGATGTCCGCGTGGTGACTTCCGTCCACAACCCCGACCGGCGTGCCGCCACACCGCCGACGTACCGGTTGAGCCCATATACAAGCCCGTCAAATTGACGGCGGAACGACTAGAGCTTGGTCGCCGGAAAGATAGAGAAGCGTCGGATCGGCGAACGAAAATGCAGACATAGAAGGCCTTCCCAGAACGCGTTTGTATTTCCTTTTCAGTTTCTTCTTCCTCCGAAGCTGTTGCCAACTCATTGGCGGAGAAGCGGGTACTCGGCGCCGAATCCAGTGCATCACGTGGAAAGCGACTAGAAGGCCGAGGCAGCATCGCCTCTGCTGCCCAGTTTGCGAAGAGCACTTGGTTTCAAAATCGAACAGTCCAAAAGGTTTCGGCCGTTTCCATTTCACTGGCAATAAATAAAATCGCAATTCTATTTCCATTTCTTTCTTTGCGAACAAAGTGAGCGATGTTTTAGGACATCCGTTTGTAGCTACTGGGGAACGGGATAGAGGACGATCACTCCAACAGGCTCGCGGTGATACTGCCGATACGCGACCGGCATCTGGGCACTTCGGACCAGATACGCGCTGCTGGCCTGCTCGTACCGAGCAAGTGACGATGCCTTTCGCCGGCCGCTACGTTTACCGAGGGCGCAGAGGGAAACAGAAGATAAATTACGGGATGATGGCGCACGCGATGCTTGCCGCACCATTTTCTGCCTTAGCACGCCGCATGCAGCATGCCGTCTTCAGTCCGGCGCCGCGTCGCTTCGGCGTCTTCCCAGGAAACGACGGTCGCTTCCCCGCAGCGCAGCTCCGGGATCCGTCATTGATGCCCTGCGAGCATCAGCACCTGCCCGCTAAAGCGACATCCAGTAAGCGCGAAGGATAGAAGCACGCGGAGCAAATCCAGAGGGAAGGGGGTTGCAATCACGCCACTCACAGTGAATGGTCACGGTGGTTTCACCAGCATTAGTACATCGCCAGAAGCAATGATGTTTTTCGGGGTCCGCCATCTATTATTTAGAGTGCGTAGTTGCTGTAGCAGATAACTGCCGTTTCCGCGATTTTCAGTTATTGCACCAGCATTGACGAGTTTCATGTAATATTGTTTGCTTTGCACAGATATTCGTTTTAACATTTGCGGAGTGACGAAAAAGGCTCTCTCGTTATGATAGCTTCGGATTCGGGCTGGCAACCATGATTTTACCCCGCAGGCGTCAATACTGAAGCAAGCCTAGCGGCACTAGTCGGGCCTTCGATGATGTGGTCTCGATCCACAATCATCTGTTGCATGGGGTCAGAGGCTACGCAAGCTCGCTCTAGCACTTCGCGCATTAGCGTACTTACGCTGCCGACGGCTGACGTTGAAAGAGTCTTCAAATTTTCTTCTGTTTGTGCTCTAACATGTTTATGTCTGGAATTGTATCGAACGAATGTACTAAAATAAAGCGTTGAAAGAGAAAGAGCGGTGGTGAGGCAGTCTGCGACTGAATCAGAGTGGTTTGAATGAAAGAGTAGTGTGTTAACAAGCTCATGGTTACAGCATTTCATTTTTTTTAATTTCTAATTTGTTTTATTTTCAAATGTATCTAGCGATGCGTTACCTGAGAGGAAGCAAGAAGCTGAAAGAATTCGTGATATTACGTATTCATATATCTAAACAGAATTATAAATTAGTAATGTATTGTGTTTTTTTTAATTCCTGTTGTTTCATATTTGTCGTTTTGTTGCATGGGTTTGTCGGGATGTGGAAATTTCGTTAAAAAGTCAAGATTGTATCGCTTTGTTCATTTGATTTTTTTTTGATTATTCGTGGGAATTTCATAAGGAAATTATTTATCTGGATATTCGAAATCTAAATAGGGTTAGATAGAACATATCGAATAGAACAGCTTCATATACAACATTTCAATAAGAAGGCATTTATGTAGCCCGTGCACAGAATATTTTGAAAAATTACGTGGCGGTTCATAGAGCCAGCGTTGACTTAGAAGTTCGAACCCCAATAAAAGTACAAACTTCAATTAAAAAAAGTTAATAAAATGTTTAGAAACTATAACAGGCGAGACATAAACACTCGGAAAAATGGGCCATTCCAAGACAAATTTCTGGTATAACATTTGGCATTTGTTTTGTTGTTGTTTTTGACCTCTGTTGAAAAGTTGCCAGGGGCGGCGTATTGATGGGAGGCCGTGACGGGATTCTGACCGGGACAACGGCCCCACTCAGCAACGGACGCCTGGTGGGGTAAACACTCTTCTCTTCCTTTTTCTATCTCCGCTTTCACATACCTTCCGCCACTCCCATAAAAACGATGCACACATTATCCAATGTTGCACACACATGTCTTCCTCCCATATTCCCAGTTCAGTTAGTCTGCGCCGATAAATTTCGATAGATGGAGGCACCATCCATATGCACAGGGACTGGTTGATATGGCGGAGAAAAAGTTCATCTCGTAGGAGCACAAGGCATCTCATCCAATACATTATGGTGCCCTTTCATTCCCATTATATTATTATTAATATTATTATTGTCAGTAGCGTTTTTAACTGTAACTCTGCTTAACATATAATGTTTAAATTAATTTCAAATTTTAAAGCTAATTATAAGGCGATATTCTTCCCATGTTATTTCCATACTGTTGTTCCATAAGTTGTTTTCTTGGGTATATATTCTGACGGCAAGTCCTTTAATTTGTCCCGCTTAATCGCGAAATTCTGAGAGCAGCTCTACGTAAAAAAGATATGCCTGTCTGATTTTGTTTTTAAATCTAAGGACGTTTCATTTTTACTGCATCTGATTTTGTCGCAGGGGCACACATACGCATATTATGAATTTTATCTGGTGGCCGGAGAGCTCCAAACGTCTTGGAAAATCGGTGAATCCTTCGTCTCATCCGTTCGATTTGTATACATTTAGATATATCTTGTTTGATTTTACATATCAATGTTCATATTAAATTGTCTTCCGCGCTGCGTGCAAAAATACATGCTAAGATTAAACAATACGTTGTTGTTTATTCTGCCTGATTTTGCTCGTAAAAATCGCGAAGCGTTCCACATTTCTTTTCCTTCTGAACTTACTGCTCGAAAACACAATGTTTCAGTGCCGTTTGATATCAAAAATATCTTATTTATACGCTGTCAAAATCGGGCTGACGAAGATTAGGTTCCGCAATCTCTAATTCCCCACTTCCGACAAGCCACACGAGATTCCCTAACTACAAGAGCCATTTTCTTCGAGCCTATTGAACTGCTTGTTTTCAGGCCCAAGTTATTCATCGGTAGTATAGCCTTACATTAGAGTATTCGATTACTGGACATGTTGAGTATTTGGCGCTTTCGAAATCTCATCGGGTCATAGGCATATCTGATCTGATTCTTCGCGATACAGCATTCGTTCGGTGCGAGCGCACCGAGTTCATGCCGAATAAGTGACGCAGTTGTTCTGTCCAATGTATATTGCTGAAGTGTGTCTAAGTAATGTCGGATTGAATAATTGATACTGTACATATACGGCGCGCACTTTGAAAAATGTGCAAACACATTCCAGGTTTTAGCAACACGCTGGTTGAACTTCAAGCGCGCATGCGTCGTGCTTGCCGCGGGACGAGAAGGAGCGGCGGAGGAGATTTGCAGACTTCTGACGAATGCGGCATTAATATCACGTGACGCTGATTGAGCGGTTGAAAACACTTCGAAATCTCTATACAGTATCGGTGATAACACGAGACGAAGCGCAAATGCCCTCAAAGGGAATACTGTCGAGACTGGTTATAACGAAGTCGGTTATAACGAGTTCAGTGTGGCTACAGCGAGCGACCACGATCTTCCATTCTCTTTGCACTTCGTTACCAGGCCGGTTATGAATGCGGGAGCAGTGATTGCCGGGCTGACCTGCCATAACCGGTCTCGACAGTAATAATCTTGGCGACCAAAGAAAGCCAATTCCAAGCGTTTTGCGATCGTCATGACCTAGAACCATCCCTTTTTTTATTGAGCGGAGTTGTTTTGCAGACTTCGTCTGCTAAAACATTCCCGAGTAAGCACCTTGAATAGTGCCTAGTGCTGCCCTTAGAGCGACGTTCTTGAAGGCTTCGGATAGCTTGAAATGTAACAGCTGCGGGCGGAGTTTACACGTTCCTGACATGTCACGACTGGAAGAAGGACGATTTTTGCATTTGCCGCTGGCGCCAGCTGGCAAGCGCGTAGGATTACTGACTCACATGCGAGCACCACTCCCTTGAGAACAGATGTGCACAAAGACGCTTATCGCTCACCGGTATTCCGGGACACTCGCCGTTGCATGGCCATTACATCTCTGATGGCGCCTGCGTTCAGCTTCTGCTCGTCCTCTTGTTTCCTCCGGTCTATCGAGCTCTTCTCTTCGCCTCATTTGCTTGCCGGATAGCTGTGAACTCGCCTTCGAGTCGCCAACGCGTGTCGCTTTAGCTTCATTGTCGTTATCGAATACAAATGCGCCGAACAAGTGAATAAATTTTGAAGGGTGACAGTTTATCGCCGCATAAGCTGCCGAGCAGAAAAGGAGGCCTGCCAAAGCGGCCGCGAAGCTCGACACTGATGAGCTGACGGATGAGGAGAATGAGGCTCGACGCTGATTGGTTTCAGGGAGGTCATGCGACCAGTGCGAAGTGAGAAGGAGAGGGGAGTAGGAGAGGGTTGAACTTGAAGACGGTTTACCATTCTTCATCCTCAAGTTTCGCTCCACTACATTTTAAATTGAGTTGGTTTTTTCACAGAAGCCGCTTATAGCCGGGTCAGCTTTGTTGTCTGCCCTGTATAAGCGCGGTGATGGGAAGTTGCCATTTGGCATATACTTTTCAGCCATGGACCAAGTTGCACTACAGAGTGCCATTTCGCCAAGAATTTCGGCACACCTGCGCCAAGATGGGCTGAAGCGAAGCAAAATAAAATACAAATACTGCTAGACTCTAATATTCAGAGAAGTAGAGGCCATTGAATGGCAAGCATAACATCTCGTAGTTTCTACTACCGTATAGTTTGTTTCATCTCAGTTACCGAAAATTCGAACATATTGCATGAGTTTGGGGCCACGAAGAAAATACGTTGTTTTGCTGATGACTGCGTCTTCGGGAAGATAAGGATGAATGCCAGATGCCGCATTGACGCTGTCGGCCCCATTAACTTCTTAATAGCAGCTCTTTGTTTGAAGGTCAGGCTGCGCGGAAAACTGGGGTAGGAAAGCAGATTACATAGTGAATGCTGATTGATTGAATGATATTGCGCGTCTGACAGCGCGGTGGAAATAAAGGCAGCTAGTTTTAGGCTCACCACCATTCCACCAGATCATGCCCTGAAGTCACGGTTCTCTCGTCTGCTTTTCACTTAGCTCGGCGCGTAAAGATTGCCTGTCAATCGCGCTGGCTGAAGCTGATGCGCTGGCGGGCCGATCGCCGACATCAGTTTAATTTCCTGACGATGTAGGCACGCCAGTGCACTGCGTCGCGAGAAAATATTCACAAGAGTAAGCGTGCATGTAGCCACGCGGCGTCATCTGCTGCTGCCTGATGACCACTCAGAAAGCAGGGAAGAGGGAGCCCACGGTCAGGATTCTTTGTGCAAATCTCCAGATTTGCGCAGACGCTATTTCCTCCCAGAATATTATAGAAGATTAGTCTGTCGTCACCCATTGTTAGCCCACTCGATGCAGGTCAGCAGTGATGATGTCAGCAGCGCATGGCGGCTACTGTGATAAGAGAGAACCAGAGTCATACGCTTTGCACTCGAGAATTACAGCATCGATCGACATATGAGCGTTAGTCTGCGCGACAGGCCCGGAAAATTGCGCTAGCAATTACAAACTCAAAAAAGTGTCTACTTAGCGTGCTCTCCGTGGTGTATATGCCCGAGCGAATGCGTTGTTGGGGCGAGAACACGTGGGGCTGAGACTGTAAATGTTGGAATGGTGTATTGCATGCAGTTCTGCCTTCTCGGTAATAGGCTACGCATTTAAAATTTCCCCGCGCCAAAAAAAACGCGGATTTAAATAAATATGTCAAGGTATTTTATATATTATTGCCGATCGAGAGCGGCGAACTTGACTAATTTGCTCTAAACGCTGCTGAAGAAGGCGTCACTTTTAAAGCACAAGTGCCATTTTCATAATATTTATAAGTGGTTGTTTTTTTCTTTCGGTTTATAAACAAAATTCGAAATTTAGTTCTAAAAAAGGGAAATAATCATCCAAATGTAGGCTCTTGTGAGTATAGGGGCCTGTGCACAAAACGATATTTTGCTTTTTACTGCACTCTAAGTATCTCGTGTTGTTCTTGGAGTTTCGAGAAGATTTCTGATGTTCTTGCACTAGCATATTATGTGAGCAATTTAAAACTGATCTTTCAAAAAAGTGTCTCTATTATAAAACATGGTTAGCATAATCATTACGTAGAAGTTCCATGACATTGGTATAGACACTGGTCTCTGAGTTTGTTAGGTTCATGTATGGGGGAAACTTTATTGGATGCACGTGTCAGCGGATATATTGTTTTGGCAGGTATTTTGAAGGGGCCCATAGGCTGAAAGTGAACTACTCCGGTGCAGCGGGAGGGGGAGTATTTCTTTAGAGAATTGAAGGTTGCGCTGGATTATTTTCTCTCGGCATTTTAGTAGCCATTGTAAATGGAACAATTTGCAACACTATTTCGAAGAGAATGTTCTGTGTTCTTGTGCATCTCCTATCTGTTCTTATTACAAAGGTAATAGTATCGCCTAGGACAGAGAAATTCTCAGTCATTTGTGTTGAGCACCATTTTCGATATTAACAATTTCTTTAATTGCGCCAGTTAACTAACGTTATATCTGCCTAAAGCGTCAGACGGCTCCAAACCAAGGTTTTGCCTGCTACAGGAATTCGTTACAAAGGTTTTAATGTCGTTTCTTCATTAAAGGACAAACAAATCCATTTGATTGCTGACGCCATGAAAGCTCCAAGAAAGCTCTGCCTGAAGAAGCTGACTCATCTGGTCTCCAAATGAAACAACCACTTAATTCCATCATAAACATTCAGGTACATCGACTCACATGATATCGCTTCGTTTGATTGAGACGACCAAGAGCGCGTAAGTGCCTGGGAGCCTTGCGCGCGGCAAGTGACTGCGGACGTCCCAAACGCAATGCAGTCCGTCGGGACGCTCATCGGGTGATTTTGCCGCCATGACGCTAGCAATTGCGTGGTGCCTTCTCGCGCGCACTGAGATCCAGTAGCAGCTCCGTTCATTGCCAGCGAATCCTTAAGCGAAGACACCTGGTGAGGCTGCCGTTGAGCGACAGAAATTCTCAACGAGAACAGGGAGCTCATCTGCTCTTCGCGCATAGGTACAGTGACTCCCGCTCCAGATTGAGGATGCCAAGTGGGTGGATTTGATATGACGTGCCAGGCGCCGACCGCCGAGCTCCAGCACTCATCTGCAAGCCGTATTAATATGTTGTTCTCGTCGACTGATGACTACCAGACGAGCCAGCAATGACAAACGAAAAGTACACGTGACTTCACTTTCACCTTCCATGACCCCACTACTCTCCCGGCCTTTCCATTACGCTTCAAGGACGCGTCTTACAGCGTCAATCACACCCCCCACGCATTAGTTATGGTATTCATCTTTGTCTGTGAACAACAAGTCTGATTGTTTGTAATATTCTGGAAGCCTGACATAGTGGTCTCAGTAACATCATTAACACCGTCAAATTGAAGTTCTACATCATTTTATTCTCGTCGGGTGATCTGCTCGATCGTCATAGTTGCGACTGGCCAATTGCAGGCCGACAGCGACGCTGACGTTCTCACGTCGCCAATAACGCGATCGCGGCTTTCACCGGGACAGGAGCCCGCGGAAAGTAAGCTACCGGTTGAATATTCGCTGAGGAGTGTCCTGCCTACTATCAGCTTGATAGTACTGCGACCTACAAAATGAACGGCACCTAGCGGGAAAACATTGAACTGGCCAACAAAATTTTCAAGTGATTTCTGCCTGCCCTCTACCTGCGTTCCATGTTGCCGGTGGTTTGCGCGACAGAACAATTTACTGGTGACTGTAACCGCAGTATCGCCTTCTGACTCCAGGTTACTCTGCACGCGACCTATGTAACCGCGTGATCCAGATTCCGCGTTTATCAGCGTCACCGTGAGTCCTTCAGCTCTTCGAAGAAGTCGGGTTTCGAAGTTTCCTTATTCTCGTCTGAAACGTGAAGATAAAAAACGCGGGGAACTAATTTTGAGTCCAGTGCCTATTCTGCTGGTGCCAGTAGCGCTGTTGAGCTGGGCATTATGGCATGGCACGACCTGGATCTGACCGCTATTATTTGCCTGATAGTGGCGTCTCCCCTATAGCTAGTGATACAAGTAAAGTGTTTTTTTATGATATTTTTGTTTTTTGATGACGACATCGTTGATATTGCCTCATGCTTTAGTTTGTTTCTTGTTCGAGCAATGATCTTGTAAAAAGTGCGCGAGAAATTGCGTTTGCCGCCAGCTGATAGAGAGGGTAGGGATTTCGAGCGGGGCTGTTCCATGTTGTACCACGTGACTCAGCTTATTCGCAGTCGCCGCCTAGAGGCCCCCGGAGAAATGCAGCTTGCGCGTTATAGACAAGTGTGATTAGCACTGTACACTTGCTCGCCGGCAGTTTCTCTTTATGTAATTTCGCCTTCGAAAAGGAGTTCCGGCAGAAGAGGGTTGCATAAGCGAATTCCTTTCCGGTAAACTACTTCAGCGATGGGTGCGCCACACCGCTGATCTGGCAGTTTCCATGTTATACAGTTATTTTCCAAGCAACTACTTAGGATTATTGGAGATGCGGGGGCCCATTTCAGGAGTTCAGGGACATGACGTTTACAGAGTAGAAAGAGCTTCTGCCGCCGGGAAGCTGGGAGGGGGATCCTGTATCATCGTTGAGCAGAATTAGAAGGATGGCGTCACTGCGCGTTCGTGATTCACCCATCCTGTCACCGAAGAGCAAAGCCCGCGGATTCGGCTCAACGTCACCTCAGCTCAGGCAAACAGGCTACGGGGTAAACACTTGAGAGGGGATTTCAAACGGCGTTTCGTGTAAACAGCATTCTGTAGTCTCTGCGACTGCTCTTTGATAGCGCCTGCTTGCGAGGCGGAGCAGTCACAGTCTCGCCGTATCGTCAGCAACACACACTTTAGCATAGTATATTTGATCAAGCAGCAAATGAATTCACGCTGTTTGGGTGTCAGCAGTTTGCGTGCCTTCCAAAATAAAGAGCAAATTAGCTAGATAGAACAAGGTAGTCATATTCTTTTATCTACAAAAAAACACGTCAAAGAAACATGGTAAATAATCTCATGGTTTTATTATGAAATACTGGATTTTCGTCTTCTTTCAGCAGCGTTCCTATCACAGCCACATGTTTTCTCCCCGAGCTGACTTTATGTTTGCAGCTGTGATCATAACCGGCGTGTCGTTGGGGCGGATCGGTATGAATATACAGCGTTGTCGATTGAGGGATCGACGATATGGACGTTTCCAAGGGCTGGTTGTCTTTGGCTGTATTTGCGTTCGTCCTCTGCCGTTTGGGGTTCTCTTTGTTGTGGTCTCGTTGAGTTGCCCATGTGGCTTTTACGTTGCTGTAATTCGAGCCTGATCTTGTCCTTTCGAGTTAGATCTCGAGAAATTGTAGCCGATGACGTACTACGCGTGGGGTTGTTCGCGTTGCTCGGTTAAAAATGAAGAATTTTGTTTGCTTTGGCGGTGTATTTTTTGTTACTTTGCCTTTGGCTTTAATGTACAGTTTATTGTCTCATTCTGAATCGAGTTGGTATTAGAGCGGGAAGATTTTCTGCGGCTTGTGCTATTGCACAGTTACAAACATCAGCCACGCTAGAACCTTGCAAGCCATGTCGGGAGTAGTTAAACGACAAACAGGTATTCGAAAATATTCAAAATAAAGAAAGAAAGAAAGAAAAGAGCAAAGAAACAATAGTGTGACCAAATCAGTTAGTCAAGTTCATCACTGACAGTACACCTTACAGTTTACTAATTCTTCAAGTTGCTAGTAAATACTTTTTTTATCTCCACGGGCAAGGGGTAGATCTGCGATTCGGTAATATCCTTATTCTGACGTACATAAATCTTATCGTTTATGTGTTGCCCCAGCAGATTATCATTCAATCCATCAATCATCCTTTTATTTCTTTTTCAAGGGCTAACACTCAATTTCTGAAAAGAATCTATGCATTAAAAGGCGAATGGGGCGCATAAGGTGCGGATCGATTGTAAACTCGGTTACACCGCAATGCATTACACCAATTTGTAAGTGTCGGAACCCAAGTTATAAGCAGACAGAACAACTGCGTTCTGCACCTCGAAATCGTATTGGTTGTTCTTCCAGACAATATTAAAAATGCTATCTGGTAGGTATTCATTAAATTTGGTACCGCCACGAAAAAAGAGAAAAAGTAGTGTATAAATCCCAAATGCAAACGAAAAGAAGTTAATATCGGCGGTAAAACATGATCTTCTCTGCCTCTTTTTCAATCTCTTTTCACTCTGTATATTCCTTCCGCAGCGTATTTGCTGCCCGCTGGAAGCTCCGCCCAGAATCAACTCTTCCAACAACACTCGATTAAAGGTTCTCTCCTCCTCACCTCCTCCCTTTTTTCCGCCAGAGCCTGGAAGTTCCTCACGCCGCACCTCCTCTCTAGCCAAGACCGCACTCTTCTTCCCGCTGTCCTCCCTCCTTCTCTTCTGGGACGCCTTTTTAACGACTCCTCTCGACTTGCCTACGTTGTTCCTCTCCAGGAAGCTGTTTCCCCCCCACTCATTTGCCCTCTCTCTCGGTTTCCGGTGCCTTTACGACCAGTGGCTCTTATCTACTTCCCACTTTCCTCTTCACTTTTACGTTATCTTCGTTTTGATTCTCTCTGCCTCTTCTTCTTCCCTCCTTCTTACCTTTCGGACAAATTACTGCCTGCTGCCCGGAGCCCCCCCTCCTCTCCAGCTCCTCCGTCTTCTGTTCCTTTCTGCCTAAATATTACAGATAGTTTCAGCGCCTTCTTGTTTCCTCTTCGTCTCGCACAGCAGCATTGCGGATGCCTTCGAGGAAGGCTGGAAGCGCCAGCCGTTACTGTCTTTCCGGGGTCTAAAATTAGTAGCTGTCATTCCGTTGCTGATTACAGCACTTGCCTGCTCTCTGCTGCTCCACGGCTGGGGTTTTCGCTGCAGCAGTGTAGTTGATGGTTTTGAGGCACTGTCTGAGCCTCTCTATCCGAATTGCTGTTTTATAGTTTACATTACTGTATGTAGTTGTTCATTTTATATTTAATTTATCATTAAATGGTGTTGTTGTTTTTTTATTTTTAATAGACGTTTTTTCCTGCTTTTTTTCTGTCTTTTTTTTTTTTTTGTTTGGAATGGTTTTGGGACAGCATTGCGTTTTTACTTTTTTTTGGTTTCCTCTTCTCCAGTCTTCTCTGTTCTGTCTTGAATTGAAAATTGTTTCGGCTAAATTTAGGCGTCATAATGTGACTGAGGAGTGTGTGACCAAATAATTAGAGATTTCGTGAAACTTATTCTGCATCGTCTCCGATTTATTGGTGTAGAGCATCTTAGCGCGTATCTCCGTAACGGCGCTTTATATTTACCTCGATTAAAAATGTGCATAGTTGGATGACAGTTACTGTAATTACGCAATGCTAAAGCCATGATGTATCTATGATCGACGACCGCCGCAAAGAATTTCCGTCAAAATGAGTCTAGTCGGCAATTTCCATTTTGATTCTGACTTGTCATCATTATTTGTTTTAATTGCATGACGACAGTGGCCTAATTTCTTCCACTATCTGTTACGCGATTTATCAACGACTGCGTCGCAATCAGTTATTCTGAACTCATATTGCGTATCAATGCGGATCAGACGTATTTCTATGACACGCTTGCCCCAAACTGTCCAAAGTAAGATGGATTTGCACGTTGTATTAAACAGTTTTGGAGTTGATCTGCGACAACATGAACCTGTAAATTCGGTGTATAATATGTGCCTGCATAATTGCGACATACCTAATCTTAAAAAATTTACGTAAGAAATTTCAGATTTTTGTGGCAAATCAGCAAGGTGAAAACGATGAATTAATATGAATACTCGAATGCACTTTTTTTACGAAGTTTTATTTAGATTCCCAAATCCAAAAAATCTAAAGGAAAATAAATAAAGCAGCCGTTTCCATTCGATGAGATCTCCTCTGAAGAGACACTTTATCGCGTGTGAAATATCTTCGACTTGAATAATTCCTGTCATTTGCGACGTTTAGTCTGCGATGCGAACCACCATCACTAGTGACACGCATATTGTTCATTCGTTTCCGGGTGTGTCTCACTTGATGATGCCTGAAGTTGCTTCATTCCTTCACTGATTTTTACACTTGGCGGTTGTAACTTTGATTTAGCGTCACTAGCCTGGCATGTTAGGGTGAACTTCAAGCAGTGATATTCGCGCAGGACAAGAAACATTAAGAAAATCACATTGTTTACGCACATCATGCTGGGGATAATCACCGTGCGTATGGACGCTCAAGCGGTGGCACCAGGTAGATATCCAGAGCAGCTGCAGACTTGATAATCTTCTGTTTCGGCCTGTTCTTGTGATTTATTGATGACGCACTTTTCTTTGCAATACGAGGGAGTCCTCGTTTCACTGAGTTGACACTACAAGATGCGTTCCGATAGTTGCGTACCATTACTTAAATGCACAATTTGAGATGGTGTTTCCAAATGTCGAGAGGTTCTGCTGTCTTTCTTTTTTCTTCTGCGATGTTTGCCAGATCATGTCTTCACTATGTAAACTCCAAAGATATGAAGAATGTTTGATGCATATAATCTCATTCTATAGTTAGAAGATGCGTCCTGTAGCATGGGCCTTGTAGTGATTTCAGCGACATTACCCTTGAAATAGCCTTGTGGAAACACGTTGAAGCACATCCTCATCCTCTTGAGCAACAGTCATCCATGTTAAATCTTGCGTTCGGGTAGACACCTCCAGGTACTGCTTGAAAAGGCATCTGCGCCTAGATCTCACGTAGTCTTCGGCTGGGTTTGGCCTTTCAGGCAGTCTTCCAAAGAGACCAAGTCGAACAATTTTTCATCTTGATCGAAGTCTAATCTTTCGAATACTCCCTGTACGTAGTTCGCCACGACACTTGTGCTGTTGTCGCTTGTTTGATGTAGCTTGTTCCTCGAATACGAAGTTCTCAGGAACATACATCTAGGGGTAGCAGTAATCCCAGTTAATGGCCGGAAAAACCCGCTTTAGGTTGAATTCGCATTCGCTGCAATAGTTCGATTACTTCAGTGACCCACTTGTCAGCTTGCCAAGATCTGAAGGTCTCGATGGCTGATATTGCTATCGCCACTGAGTTGAGCCCTGATGAAGCCGCCTGCGCCGGAAGCTTCGGCGGCGGAACTCAGCAGATGCGGGTCTTTTGTTGCGGATCGCCTGCCGCCTGGCTTGTCTTCGACTACCTGAACACAGCGTTATGCCCGCGCATTTAGACGCGAGCCGTTCTGCTTTAGACGGGCGGTTATGGCGGGGAAAAAGTAACTGCTCGTAGTCCCCAAGCGTAATATACTGCGTGGGGACCACGGTCTCGAAGAGGTGTGTTGCGTTCCGAAGGACTGGTCCGCTCTGGGGAAACTTCTGACCCCCAGGCTGCTGGAGCCGCCGCCGTGGCCTCGCTGCGCGTTTTTCTGGGGACTCCGTCGTTATTTGTAGACGCCGAAACTCGGCTGACCCAAGTGCTCTCCGCGTAGGCTTATCTTGTTTTGCGGACCGTGCTCGAGTTGTTCGGAGCTTAGGGGAGAACTCAGCCCGCCGCTGCCATTTGACAGGCTCTCCGCTGGACCTGACATCTCGGCCTGCCAAGAGCCTCAGAGCCACAGGTCAACAGAGAGGAGCCACGGTCGGGGATACCGGAAACTCCGCCAGCGGCGGAAGCTGGCGGAACCTTTTCTTCCGAACAACTCGAAGCACCAAAACGGTCCGCAAGGCACCAAAATAAACGCGGAGAGCGCCGGAATAAGGTCCAGCCAGTTTCGGCGTCCCCCAAAATAATAACGACGGAGTCCCCAGAAAATAGCAGCAGGCCGCAGCGGCAGCTCCAGCAGCCTGGAATTAGAAGTTTCCCCAGAGCGGACCAGTCCTCGGAACGCAACACACCTCTTCGAGACACCGTGGTCCCCCACACGGGCTCCGCCAGCTCGACTACGGGGAAACAGGGACCCTAGAGCTTTGAAGACGGACCGTTTCTTTTTTTCCCCGCCAAAATTAACCGCCCGTCTAAAGCGAGCATCTCCTGCAACTTGCGTCTAAATGCGCCGACAACGCTGTGTTTAGTGGTAGTCGAAGACAAGCCAGGCGGAAGCGGGCATCCCTCTCCAAGATTCCTGCTTCAGGAACCCCACGTCTGCTGAAGAGTTCCGCCGCCAAGGAACTGACCACGACAACAGGCAGCTTCGTCAGAACTCGACTCGAGGTGGCGTGCCTGAGATATCCAGCCATCGAGAGACCTTCAGATTTCCGAAGGCAACGGAACAAGCTGAGACAGAAGATAGGTCACTGAAAGTAATCGGAGGCTGTGCAGCAAATACCGAATTCAACCTAAAGCGAGGTTTCCATTGCGTGCTTGGGATTACTGCTACCCTAGATGTATGTTCCTGAGGGCTTCGTGTTCGAGGAACAAGCTACATCAAGAGCAAGCGTCGCGGACGACAGCCCTCGGGTGTCGTGGCGAACTATGTACACTTTAGGGAGTGATTCGAAAAGATCCTCGTTGAACTTCGATCCAGGATGAAGAATTGTTCGACAGTCTCTTGGAAAAAGATAAAACTGCCTGAAGAACAAACCCAGCCGAGGACTGCGTGAGACATCTGGGCACGAAGGATACCTTTTCAAGCAGTACCTGGAGGTGTCGACTACGGACACCAGGACAACATGGATATTTGTTGCTATCAAGAAAGGATGAGGGGATGTGCTTCAACGTGTTTCCACAAGAGGGCTGTTTCAGAGTTGTGTCGCTGAGGATACGCTTACAAGTTCCGTGCTACGGGACGCCATCTTCTAACTATAGAGGTGAGATTATATGCATCAAGCATTCTTCATTATCTTTGGAGAGTTTACATAGTGAACTGTGATCTGACAGAACGTCGCGTTGAAGGAAGAAAAACGAAAAACAGCAGGGCCTTTCGACGTTTTTGAGAACACCATCTCAAGTTGTGCGACAAGTGTGGTGCACCAGGCTATCGAAGACATATCTTGTGAAAGTGTCAACTCGGTGAAACGAGGACTCCTCGTAAATTACTTCAAGAAAAAAGTGCCGTCATCTTTGGATACCAACACGCTCAATAAATCACAAGAACAGGCCAGGCAGAAGGTTATCAAGTCGCCATACTAACTCCTGGATATCTACCTGAGGCAACACCGCTTGAGCGTCCATCATATATATCTACGCACGGTGATTGTCCCAGCATGAATGTGCGTAGAAGCAATGTGATTTTCTTAATGTTTCTTGTCCTGCGCGGTTATTACAGCTCACTAACTTGAAGTTCGCCCCTAACCATGCCAGACTAGTGACTACAACAGGTGCCATCCAGGGATTACAACCGCCAAGTGTAAAATCGGTGAAGGATGAAAGCAACTTCGAAAGGCATCATCAAGTGAAGACACCAGACCGGGAGTGAGTTTTCTATGCGTGTCTGTGATTGGTGGTTCGCATCGCGAACAAGCGTCTGGAAGAATATGCCAGGAACATTCAGAGTCGAAGATGGCCTTCACGCGATAAAGGATATCTCTTCAAGAGGAGATCTCATCGAATGGAAAACGGCTGCTTTGTTTATTTTTCCTTTAGATTTTGGATTTGAGGAATCTAAATAGGCTTCGTAAAAAAGTGCATTCGTTTATTCGTAATGGTTCATCGTTTTCACCTTGCTGTTTGCCACAAAAATCTCAAAACCTAACACGTAAAATGTTTTTTTTTTTTTTTGAGATACGTTAGAGTGTGTCTGGCTATGCAGGCACATGATTATACACCGAGTTTAGGTTCGCAGCAAAAAGGTCTAGCCATTCGCAGATCAACCTTGTTTAATACAACATTCTCCATCTTACTTTGGACAGTTTGGAGGCAAGCGTGTCATAGAAATACGTCTGATCACATTGATTACACGTAGCGAGTTCAGAATAACTGATTACGACGCAGTCGATTTCGTTAATAAATCGCATAGCAGATTCATCGGGAGAAACAAGCCACTGTCATCATGCGATTAAAACAAATAATAATGAACAAGTCAGAATCAAAATAAGAAACCACCCGACCTGCAGGCCTCAATTTTCTTTGACGAGAAGTTATTTTTGTGGCAGTCGTCGATCACAGGCAAGCATGAATACGTGCGCATCGTAACTTTTAGCATTGCGTAGTAACTACAGTAGCTGTTCATCCAACTACATACCACATACCACCACCTCCACAACAACCCATATTTTCTGACAGAACTGTCTATCTCTCGCTTAATCGAGGTAAATATAAAAGCGCCATTACGGAATACGCGCTAAATGCTCGCGTCTTCTACACACCAATAAAATCCGGAGACGTGCTAGAATAAGTTTCACAGAAATCTCTAATTATTTGAGTGCACATACTCAGTCACATTATGACGCCTAGAACAGCCGAATACAATTTTGCCGATTCGAGTCTTGGAACGAAAGAATGATTTGGAGAGAGGGTAAAAAAAAGTAAAAACTTAATGCTGATCCCCCGCCCCCCCAAAAAAAAAAGGACAGAGAAAAAGCTTGGGAAGAAAGAAAGCAGTCACGTATTAAAGAATAAAGAAAGAAACGCCATTGCAATGATAGAAAATAAATATATAATGAGGTACAACACATACACATTGAATGTACTTATAAAACTGTAATTCAGGATAAAGGAGTGACCCTGGAGAGAGAAAGGGAGTGTAGGAGGAGAGCTGCTCGAAGACGGACGCGCAGAAACCATCCTTCTGGAGTCTGCTGCTGCGGGTTGCGGCGGGCTGGCGGAAGGCAGCAGAGACTGAAGAGAGAGCGAGAGCCAGGTGCTGTGACGTCAGCAACCGGATGACGGCTACTAATTTTAGACCCCGGAGGAGACGGTAACGACGGCGAGCCTTCCAGCCTCTTTCCTCCCGAGCATCCGTGTGCCAGCACGTGCAGGACGAAGGAGGATGAGGAGGAGGATCGAGGAGGAGGGCTCACAAAAAGAAAACAAGAAGGCGCGCTGAGCTGCGACGAATGACAGGCGGGAAAGGGAGCAAAGGTGAGAGAGGGGGCTGGAGAGAGAGAGGGGGGGGGGGGGGGGCGTCGGAACTCCGAGCAGACGAAAGGCAGTGAAACGTGGTCAGCTGACCCTCCCGAAGGTAAGAAAAAGGAGGTGGGAGGAGAGAAGGGCATGTGAGGGGAAGTCAAAGCAGATGACGGTAAAAGTTGAAAGAGGGAAAGGGGGTGTTGGTAAGAAGGGGAGAGAGTAAGGCTAAAGCCGCTGGTCGTAAAGGCCAGAAGCCGAGAGAGAGAGAGAGAGAGAAGACAGAAAATGAGGGGAGTGTAGTCAAGTTGGCTCCTGGAGGGAGAGGGTAAGGGTAGGCAAGAGTCGAGGAGAGTCGTTAAAAAATAAAAGGAAGGGAAGGCATCCCAGAAAGAGAAGGAGAGAGAGGGACAGCAGGGGGAAGAGAAGTGCGGTCTTGGTAGAGAGGAGGTTGCGTGAAAGAGACACAGCTGGAAAGGCTCTGGCAGAAAAAAAATGGGAGGAGGGTGAAGGTAGGTGAGGGGGGAGGGGCAGCTGAGGGTTATCGAGTGTTGTTGGAGAGAGTTGATTCTGGCAGGCTTCCCAGCGAACATCAGTTGGAGACAAACAACGCTACGGGGAGGAATATACAGAGTGAAAAGTTGCGGGGAGAAGAAAAAGAGGCAGAGGGAGGGTGACGGAGAAGATCATGTTACACACCACCGATGTGCTTCTTTTCGTTTGCATTTTAAGGTTTATAAACTACTTTTCTTTTTCTTTCGTGGTGGTTTACCAGGGTTGTGGGCCGCGTACCACCGGGCTAGCATTTTTAATATTGTCTGAAAGAACAACCAATACGATTTCTGAATGCAGAACGCAGTTGTTCGTTTGTCTGCTTATAGCAGGTTCCGACTTACAAATTGAGGTGTAACTCATTGCGGTGTAACCGAGTTGCAGTCGATCGCACCTTTTAATGCGCCCCATTCCTCGCCTTTTGTGCATAGATATTTCAAGGGTAGTGTTAGCCCTTGAAGAAATAAAAGGATGATTGATGGATTGGTTGATAATCTGTCATTAACAGGCAACACATAAGCGATAAGGTATGGTGCGTCAGGGCTGGGATATATTCCAATCGCAACTTATTACCGAATCGCAGAGCTATCACCCTACCCGGTACCCGTGGAGATAAAAAAAGTATTTACTAGCAACTTGATAGAAGAATTGGTAAACTGTAAAGTAACGCACAATCATTGAAAGTGATGAACTTGATTCTTGTTTGGTCACACTATTGTTTTTTTCTTTCTTTCTTCTTTTTATTTTGAATATTTTCGAATACCTGTTTGTCGTTCAACTTCTCCCGACATGAGCACAAGGTTCTAGCGATGGCTGATGACTTTCTGAAGTGTTTTATAGCTGTTCAATAGCACAAGCCGCCAAAGAGAAAATCTTCCGCTCCTGGCTCTGTCCTCTCGATTCAGAATAAATGAACGAATAAACTGTACATTAAAAATACAAGGAAAACAAAAAGAAGTAACAAAAAATACACCGCGAAAGCAAACAAAATTCTTCATTTTTTAACCGAGCAACGCGAACAACCCCACACGAACGTAGTACGTCATCGGCCTGCGGCAAACACGTCGGAGCTCCAACGACGTCGAAAAGAGACAAGATCAGGCTCGGAGTACAACGGCGAGTACAAAAAGCCACATGGACGATACTTCAACGGAGCCACAAACAAAGAGAACCCCCAAACGACGGGGAGGGGACGAACGCAAACACAGCCAAAGACAACCGACCAGCCCTTGGAAACGCATCGAAACTCCGTCCATGTCGTCAGTCCGCAATCGATGAAAACGGCGCTGCCCTGTGGCTCATACCGATCCGCTCCGTTTAACGAAGACACGCCGGTTATAGTCACAACACGCAAACATAAAGTCAGCTCGGTGGGAGGAAGGCATGCGTGTGATAGGAACGCTACTGAAAAGAAGACGAAAAGTCCATTGTTTTCACCATAAAGCCATGAGATTATTTTACCATGTTTCTTTGACGTGCTTTTTTTTTTGTAGATAAAAGAAATCTGACTACCTTGTTCTATCTCATTTATTTGCTTTCTTTTTATTTTAGTGGGAGGCACGCAAGCTAGCGACTTTAAACGGCGTGGATTCATTTACTGCTTTGCGGTCAAATATACTATACTAAAGTTTGTGTTTCTGACGATACGGCGAAGATTTGTTGACTCCACTTCGCCTCACAAGCTGAGCGCTATCAAAGGGACAGTCGCGGGAGCGCGGCTCTGCAGAATGCTTTGTTCACACGAAACACCGCGTTTGAAAATGACCTCTCAAAGTGACACACCCGTGGCCTGTGTTTTCACAACGCTGCACTGAGCTTTGAAGACGGCGTTGAGCCGAATCCGCGAACTTTTGCTCTTCGGTCTGACGGGGTGGATCGAATCCTTCCTACGCGGAGCACGCACCAGTCACTGACGCCATCATGTGCTTCTAATTCTGCTCCAACATTGATACAGGATAACCGCCCCCCCCCTCCCAGCTTCCCGACGGCAAATGCTCTACTCTGTAAAAAGAGCGTCATGTCCACTGAACGTCACAGAATGGGACCCCGCGTAGCAGTCGCTTAAATAACCATAGATAGTTGATTGGAATTAACTGTATAACATGAGAACTGCGAGATCGACGGTGCGTGGCACTCGCCACTGAGGAGTAGTTTACCAGAAGAGATTCACTGACACAGCAGCCCTCTTCTGTCTGGTTTACTTTTCGACGGCAAAACCCACAAATACGAAACTATACGGCGAGCAAGTGTACCAAAACGTGTCCCTTCGCGCGTGATGGGGGAGGAGCGAAAGACTGAGGGGTCTCCCCGAGGATCGGAGGAGGAGAAGGTGAAAAAAGCGAAAGTCACGTGTGCTACGAAGATCCGCCTCCGGCAGACTTCAATCCGTTTGGTGGGGAAGCAAGCAATATCTTGGCCGTCAGTTCTTCGTTTTTCGTGTAACTCGACTGGTAGTCATCAGTCGACGAAACAACGTAACCATTAATACGGCTTGCAGATGGTGCTGGAGCTCGGCGGTTCGGCTTCCTGACGTCACAAAGAACCCTCCAAGCAAACACACCTATTTCCACCTTTGCGTCTACCGGTTACATCCTCCAATCACAGCACGGAGCCGTGACGTCGCTGTACCTCTATGCGCGAGGAGCAGATGCTCAGCTTTTCTGACCTCGTTGAGAATTTCTGTCGCTCAAGAACGGCAGCCTCACCGGAGCTTCAGCCACTGACTTCGCTTAGGAGTTTGCTAACGTGAAAGAGCTCTGGAACGCCGCCGAGATATCAATTAGGTGCGCACGAGAAGGCATCACACCGAGTTGCTGACGTCATCGCGACAAGAGTCACACTGAATCCACGCACACGTCCGACGGACCGCTAGCGTTTGGGACGTCCCGCAGTCACCTTTACGCGCAAAACTACAGGCACTTACGCGCTCTTGATTCGTCTCATTCAAACGAAGCGTTATTATGTGAGCTCGATCTTCACTTACGGATGTTTACATGATGGTATTAAGTAATTTGTTTCATTTGGAGACCGGATAGTCGGCTTTCTTCGAATGGGCAGGGCTGTGGACGGAGCTTTCATGTGCTCCGTCCACGACCATCGAAATTAATTTACTTGACCGCTTACAGTGATGGAAGAAGCGGCATTAGACCTTTTGTAGCAGGTTCTGTAGCAGGCAAAACGTTGGTTTGGAGCAGTCACTGACGCTTTTGGAGCAGATGCCAACGTTAGTTGGCTTAATCACTTGAAAATTAAAAAGTGATTGTATCGCTAAATGAGTGGCTCCTTTAAATGACTGAGGGTTCCTCTCTGATACTGGAGCGTATTACCTATTACCTTTTGTAATCAGAACAGATAGGGTGCAAAAGGAACACAGAACCTTCTCTATTCAAAATAACTCTCTGTTCAGAGTAGGTTCCATTTACAATGGCTACTAAAAATGCCGAAAAATTAATCAGCGCAACGCTTCAATTGGGATAGAGCCTCTCTCCCTTCCCACTTTTGCACCCGGCAGTTCGTTCAGCCTGTAAATATAATTTACTTAAAATACCTGCCACAAAAACAGCATATCCGCTGACACGTGCACCAATAAAAATGCTTCCCCCAAGTTTTATGAACCTAACAAACTCAAGAGACCAGTGTCTGCTCTGTGTCATGGGAGCCGCCATATGTGTTATGCTGACGCCATGACGCAGTAAGGGGGCTACGCTTTTTGAAAGACTCAGTTTTTTGTTTTTTTAGAAACCTTCGCACATATTGTAGTGCAAGAACGTCAGAAATGCATACTCACGAAGCTCCAAGAACAACACAGATGTTAAGAGTGCGGTAAAAAGTGAAAATTACATCATCTTCCCGAGGGGAACTATGCGGTGATGCGGAGCATCGTGTTGGTTCCGAGGAAAGAGTCAGTTGCGTGCTGACGTCGAGAGATGGCGCCACCGACTGCCCTAGCGTTAGCCCCTACGCGAGCCTTCGTCGCGGCTCGCGGCAGAGAAACGTGGAACGCTCGCCGTTTTATTTTTTTCACACTTGAAGGAGAGTAGACTAGAGAGGAGAGTTGCGCGTGCGCGCGCGCGGTGTGAGTAGAAGCGAACGCACGCGCAGTGCACGCGCAGCTGGTAGAGAGAGAGCGGAGAGAGTAACGCGCAGCTGTTGGAGAGAGGGAAGGAGGAGAGTTGCGCGTGCGTAGTGTGAGTGCGGACTACAAGGCCGCGGGACATAGACCCGAGCAAGAGATGCTCCGCATCTAAAATATCGTTTTGTGCACAGACTCTCTCTTCACAAGAGCCTGCAGTTGAGATGATTATTTCCCTTTCTTCATCGCTGGGGGCTAGGATTTCGGACACTGATTTATAAACCCCCGCAAAAAAAAAAAAAAACCACCCACAAATATTATGAAAAATGACACTTGTGCTTTAAAAGTGACACTGCTCTTTAGCGGCGTTGGAACCAGAGTGAAGTCAAAGTTCGCCGCTCTTTCGATCGGCAGCTGCACAGGAAATACCTTGACTACCATATTTATTTAAATATAAATCCGTTTTCTTTTCGTTTTTTTTTCGGCGCAGCATTTTTAAGTGAACGATCAACCCACATTCAAGACCGAAGAGGTAGAACTGCATGCAATACACCATTCCAACATTTACAAATCCTCAGCCCAGCGTGCGATCTCCTCACCCCAGCAAGCGCATGTTCATCGCTTCGGAAAGCGAGAAAATCACGCGCCATACGCACGAACACCTAAAATGGAAACAACTAAGAGCCCCCCCCCCCCCATTTTTTTAAAAGTTTATAGTACTAGCACAATTTTCCGAGACCTGTCGCGCTCACCCATGCGCTCACCCATGTCAGTCGATGCTGCTCTTAGCACTCCGGTGCAAAGCGGCGAAGCTCTGGTTCTCTCTTATCACAGTAGCCGCCATACATGGGTTGCACTGACGTCACATCGCATACTTTTGACCACCATGAAAGAGGAGAAGAGGAAGCTGCTTTTGTAAGAATTTTGAGTGACAGGCTAATCTTCCATAATATTCTGGGAGGAGAATAGCGACGCCTGTGCAAATCCTGGAGGCACAAAGAGGATCCTGATAAGAGGGAGCTCCTTCTTCCCCTCTTCTCTGGTGGTCATCGGAGCGCTCTTTGAATGACGCCACGTGCAACCCATGTACACTTACTCTTGTGAACTGTTTTCTCGCGACTTTTATAGTTACTGGCATTGCCTACATCGTCCGGAAATTTAAACGATGGCGGCGATCAACCCGCCAGCACATCAACCGGCCAGCGCGGTTGGCGAGCAATCTTCATGCGCCGAGAAACTGAGGTAGAAAAGCAGACGAGAGAACGCGGTGACTTCAGAACGCCGATCTCTGATTGGAATGATTAGAGGGTAGGCCTAAAGCTAGCTGCCTTTATTTCCACCGCACTTGTCGAACGCGCAGGAACCCAAAACGCCGGCGTCCGGCGTTTTGCTCTCGCATTCGACGAGTGCTAATCATTCCCTAATCGTTCCAATCAGAGATCGGCATTCTGACGTCCCCGCGCTCTTTCGTCTGCTTTTCTACTCCAGTTTTTCGGCACATACTTTGTTTGACCTTAAAGTAAAGAGCTGCTGATGCTAAGAGTTAATGGGACCGTGCACCCGAACAGCGTCGAAGTGCGACATCGTGGCATTCGTCCATATCTTCCTGAACGCGATCGTTCATCGGCTAAACCGGTCGAGTGCAGCGACTGTCCAGTGACTTGCGCTTTTAGTATGTGTGTTCGAGCCCTCGATCGTGCTGTGACCTGAGATGAAACAAACTGATACGGTGAGTAGAGAAGCTGCGAGATGTTATACTTGTACCATTCGAATAGCCTCCTACTTCTCTGAATATTAGGGTCTAGCAATAATAAAATATTTGTATTTTCTTTTGCTTCGCTTCAGCCATCTTGGTGCAGGTGTGCCGAAATTCTCGGCAGAAATGGGCACTCTGGCGCAAGATGCAGCAGTTCATGGCGCAATTTGGCGCAAATGGCGCGGCACTTCCATCACCGCGCTTATAACCATACGGGGCAGACGGAAGAACCTATAGCTTGACCCGGCTATAAGCGGCTTCTGTGCTCTGCTTCACATTAAAATGTAGTGGAGCGAAGGCTAAAAAAAAACATGAGATAATTTAACGCGTGGCATGTGTACAGTTGAAATGATAAACCTTGTGGTTTTCCAGAACCTTCCAAGTTCTAAACCCTTCCTCCTCTCCTACCCCTCCTCCTCACTTCACCCCTAGTCACATGACTTGCCTGTTAACCAATCAGCGTCGAGCCCCTCACTCCTCCTCCCCCACCCGTCAACCAATCAGTTTCGAGCTTCGCGGCCACGCTTTTATCCAGGCCTCCCTTTTCGGCTCTAAGTGCAGCTGATGCAGCGGCTAAACACAAGACCTCAAGGGCCAAGTAAAGGGCTAAGTTGGATCTAATTCCACCCAGTTAGAAGCAGCATTTTAGCCGGTCGTAGACTACGACAGTAAAGAAAGCTAAAGCGACGCACGTTCGGCGACTCCGGTTGGGACAATAAGCGGAGTTTACAATATCCGGCGCAAAAAAGAAAAAAAATGTGGCGGGTGAGAGGGAAGAAGCTCGATAGACCGGAGGAAACAAAGGACGAGAAGGAAAGCGAACACAGCGCCATCAGAGTCCACAGATCGCTAATGGTCCCCGTACCTGATCAGCGGCGGGGAATATTCCCCGGAGCACCGCATTCGGGACGAGCGATAAGCGTCTTTGTTTACCCTCTGTTCTCAAGTGTGCTCACGTAGAAATATTGGTGCGTGTCCGCCGCTGCGCTTTGCCAGGTGGCGCCACCGGCGGCCGATGCAAACTCGTGCGCCTACAGTCGGTGACATGTCAAGAACGGTGTAGAAGCTCCGCCCACGAGCGTAATCCGCCCGCTTCAAGTACCTCCGCTGTCGAGAAAATAGTGCCCTTCAGAAACGTCGCTTTTCGCTCTAAAAAAGAGGCGACTTTTAGGCTACTATTCATTCAGGACACTTCAGGGAGTTAGGACACTTTAGATTCGCCGGAGGCTTCCTTGGTGACGATATCGTTGTGAAGTAAGGCAAGGCATTTTCGAGTGCTTAGATGGCTTCTGAAACTGGTTCAGAACCGGTGGAGTTGTTTCTCGGTTTCGAGGTGCTGCGGTTCTACTGGGACGAGTCCGTTACAGAGGTTACTTCCTCTGTTGCAGTGCCTCGAGTCGGCTAGCCAAGAGGTTTAGGAGGTGCGTCAGGGTTTGGAGTCACTTTTCACCCGGACTCACCCGGACTAGCTGGGCCGCTTCCTGCGGGTCCTGCGGCAGTGTTGTAGGCCTAATATACTTTTTCATTTTATTTTTCAAGGGAAGGTTTGGTTTTGTCAAGGCGGCCTGGGTAGGGGAGAAGGGGAGAAAATGAGGTGCCAGCTGAACTGAAGATCTTGGGGGAGGCCCAAATTCAGCCGCGCGTCTGATGTTACGGCATAAACAGGATTTATATAGTCATTACCACGACTGATAGGCACTCCAAGAACGAGCATAATGTGTGGTAGAATTGTGGAGAGCCAAGTCTCACTTTCCCAAAATTCTCAAACTTTGGATGTGAGATTCGGTACTTTTTGTTCTGTGTACCTCGTCTTCTTGTCACCCGATTTATTTGGCGCTGTTAATATTTTACAACCTTCTCGAAGGTCAGGTCTCTAACGTTCACGACGACGTCAAAAAGAGGTTCGTTATACGAAAAGGCGAGTTCGTCCGCTTCATGCACAGGGGTTGCGATGATGTCAAGACGCTAAACTTCTACAGCAGATTGAAAAAAAAATAGTGGGTAGACGTTAAGGCATCTAGCATTGAGGCCTACTTACTACCCTTCCAATCAAAGCCAATCAGAGCTCGCGCGGCGTTGTTCTGACGCCACCGCATCTCCTGCTCAAGATGCAGACGACTCGGTCTCCCGCATAGCAATCATTGCTTACCATGCGACTGATCGCGACGAAGAGACTTGGCATGGCTGACACGTTTTGGCAGACGAATAAATAGTGCTGCGAAGGCGTAATTTTAAGAGGCAGACTTCATTTATTACCCGTAGAGCCAGCAGAGATGCGGACGAAGTCTGCTGAAACCACTCCGTGCTACCGATCAAAAAAAAAAAAAAAGCGGGATTGGTTTACAAAAGTATGGCGTCACAGAAACGCTTGGACGCGATTGGCTTTTCTTTGGTCGCGCAAGGTTATACTTATTACTGTCGAGACCGGTTATAACGAAGTCACTTCGCTATATCCGTCATTTCGTTATAACTGACTTCGGTTAACGAAGTACAAAAGGGAATAGGAAATCATGATCGCTTCGCTGTAGCCGCTATTTCTTTATAACCGACTTCGTTATAACCGGTCTCGACGGTATCCTTTTTGAGGGGCATTTGCCGCTTTCGTTCTCGAGTTGTCACCGACTGTACAGGTTTCAAAGGTGTTTTCAACCGCTCGACCGGCGTCACGTGATTTATGTGCTGCGTTTGTAACAACAGGGAGGTTAAGCCTACGAGAGCGTTGATCGTCTGCAAGCGTCTCCTCCGCGGCTTTCCTTCTCGACCGACGACAACGCAACGCATGCGCACTTGCAAGTTCCAACCAACGTGTTTGCGAAACGTAAAGTGTGTTTACACTTTTTTTTCAAAAGAGCGCGCCATTTAGTAATTTTAATGTCAATTATTCCAGAGCGACATTGTTTGAGCACGCACCCCGAGCATGTATTGGACAGAACAACTGTGTCACTGTTCGGCATGAACTCGGTTAAGCTCGTACCGAGAACGAGTGTTACGTCATTGCTCGGCGAAACATAAATCCAAACACAATCCTCGTGGCCAAAAAAAAAAAAAAAATGGCGATTGTCAATGTTGCTTGATGGAGTTTCGAAAAGTGCCAAACTCTCACCATGGTCCAAGTAATCTGGACTCTCTAATGTAAAACTATACTATCGATTGACTAACTTGGACGGGGAAAAATGCTGTTACGAGTAGTAGGCTTGAGAGAAAATGGCCTTTAGTTGGTTAGGGATCTCGTGTGGCGATCGGAGAGTTTGGAATTGCCTTACGGAACCTGATCCTTCGTCAGTCCGCTTTGATTCATGCGTATAAAAATAAGATTTTGATATCGAACGGCACTGAACTTGATGGTTTCGGTTTTCGCGGTGGGGATCGTAGGTTCAAGAAGGGGGAAAAATGTGGAACGCTTCACGATTTTACGGGCCATCCTTGAGCAGAGGCCATGATAATCTTCTCTGTATCGGTCCAAGTTTAGCATATCCACACTGCGCATGCGCAGTGCGGGCAAAAACGGGCTGGTTTGTAAACAGTTTGTTTATATGTAAAATCAAACAAGATATATCTAAATGTACATACAAATCGAACGGATGAACGAAGGATTCACCGATTTCCAAGATGTTTTTGAACTCTCCGGTCACCAGATAAGATTCATAACCAGCTAAGGATAATTATTATTTGTGTACTAGCCCTGCAAGCCGATTTTCACGACAAAATCCGGAATGCAGTCGTAAAAATGAAACATCCATGGATGTTAAAAATAAAATCAGAAAGGCATATTCTTATGCGTCGGAAAGCTTGCTCTCGGAATTTCGCGATTAAGCGAGACAAATTAAGGACGCGTCAGGTGTGCACGGAAAAAACTTATGGGAAGAGATAACGGTGTATGGGTAACATTGGGCGGCAACTGTCGCCACCTGGTTAGCTTTTAAAATTTCGACAGCTAATTTAAACATAATATATTTAAGCGAAGTTACGGTTAAGCACTTAAACACTGTCAATAATAATATTAATAATAATAGAATGGGAATGAAAGAGGCACCATAATATAACTGGATGAATGCCTTTGACTCCCTACGGATCACCGGCTTCGCCGTATAAATGAGTCCCCGAGGAATATGGATGGTGCCTCCATCTATCGAAGTCGGCGCGAACTAACTGAACTGGGGTGGGTGGGAGGAGGCATGTGCGTGTGCATCGTTTTTTATGGGGTGGCGGAGGGAGGCCATCTGAAAAAAGAGAAGACGAAGAGAGAGAAATAAAAAAGAGGGAAAGAGGGTTTACCCCACCAGGCGTCCGTTGCTCAAAAGTGGGGCAACGGTCCGGTCAGAATCCGTCACGTCCCGTCAATACGCCGCCCCTGTCCACCTGGCGACTTTTCTACCAATAGGGTCACAAAGAACAACAGAACAAAAAATACCCAGAAATGTTGTCTCCAGAGATTGGCTACGAGGTTGAATGGCCATTTTTCCAGTGTTTATGTCTCGCCAGTCATACTTTCTAAACATTTTATTAACTTTGTTTTTTAATTGAGAGTTTGTACTTTTTAATTGGGGTTCAGAACTTTCTAAGTCAACCCTGGCTTTCTATGAGCCGCCACGTAAAGTTTTCCGCTGGTTTTGGTGGAGACGTTCCGCACTTTGTACATAGGTAACACCTTCTTATTGTATGTTGAAAATCTATATGCTTACAGATGAAGCTGTTCTATTAGATTATGTTCTATCCTACCCCTATTTAGGTTTCCAGATATCCGAATAAATAATTTCCCTTATAGAAATTCCCATAGATAGAATGCGTAAAAAAAAAATCCAGAATACAGGAACAGAGCGATACTATCTCAATTGACGCGGCGGAACAAGAGTCCATCCCATTCACTTGCAAAACAAACTCGCACAACAAAACAGCAAATGTGAAAAAACGGCAACTTAAGAAAAAAAACAAAAAAAACAACAATACATTACTAGTTATAATTCTGTTTAGATATATGAATACGTAGTATATCACGAGTTCTTCAACTTTCTTGCTTTCACCCTCAGGTAACGCATCGCTAGATGCATTTGAAGTAAAATAAATTAAGTGAAAATGAAGTCTCTTCAAGCGTAACTCGCATATTTTGACGTTGGCACATTCTCTTTCATTCAAACCCTCTGATTCAGTCCCTCACGACTGCCCTCACCACCTCTCTTTTTCTTTCAACGCTTTACTTATTTTTTAGGGCATTCGTTCGATGCAGAGTTCCAGACATAAACATGTTGGAGCACGCAAAAATAAACAAGAAAATAAAGGAGCGGGGCTTTTCTTTCAACGTCAGCCGTCGGCAGCGTGGGGGGTACCTTGTGCGCACGCGCGAGTTCCTCCCGGGACCCCCTACAGAGCACGTGACCTGCCCCCATACAAGAGATGATCGTGGATCGAGGACCACATCTTCGCGAAAAAGCCATCAGGGGCCGACTATTGCCACTAAACTCTACGTTCAGACTAACGGCACCTACATATCTGGGGGCCTAAAATCACGGTTGCCAGTTATCTGAAGTTTCATGGTCACAGGAAACGCTTTTCCGTCCTCCAGAAATGTTTAAACAGTTCGCGACAGAGCAAAGCAATATTGCACGAGCTTAATAACACCGAATCTAATGTTGAGGACGTCGCACTTTTGAATTAAGACGATCGGCAGTTGAGTCTGCTCTGTACTAAGCACCAAAAAATGGCGGAGCCCACAACAATAACGTGGAACAGAGTACCGATACCCTAAGCGTATATACCTCGTTTAGTGGCTCTAGGACCGACAATCGCAGGCGTGGTTTTTAACCTCCTTCCCACTCTAAGTTTGCTCCGCACACCTGGATAGGCGCTTCTCTCCTTCACGTCTTTACCGCTCAGGATGGTCCGCTTGCGGAGCAGTGTATAGCACTGACGCTCACAGGGCGTCATGTTGGATCCAAGGCTGCACTATGGGAAGCGACCGTCGTTTCTGCAGGAGACGCCGAAGAGCGGCTGGCGGCGCGGACTTGAGGCGGCATGCTGCAGCGTGCGGAGCGAGAAAATAGTGCGCAAAGCGTATTGCGTGCTCTGTCGACCCGTAATTTGTCTTCTGTTTCCCTCTATGCCCTCGGTAGAACGTAGCGGCCGGCGAAAACGTCGTCCCTTCGCTCTCGGTTTACGAGCAAGCCGTAGCTGCGCGTTGTTGTCTGGTCCGAGGTGCCCGGATGTGCCGGTCGCGTATCGACGGTATCGGGTATCGCTCCGCGAGCGCCACAGACGCGAGCAATGAGATCGTCCTCTGTGTCGTCCGTTCCCCAGCCTTTAGAAACGGATGTCATAAAACATCGCTCGCGTCACATAAAAAAAAAGTAAATGGAAATTGCGATTTTATTGTACCCAGTGGCTACAACGGCCAAGAAACCTTTTAGTTTGTTCGATTTTGAAGCAGGATGTATGCTTCGCAAACGCAAAGCGAGAAACGTGCTGCCCGAAACTCGGTGCCTGCAAGGTGGCTTTCCCGCGTGATACTTGGATCCAGCTCGGCGCAAGTGACCGCGCTTCTCCGCCAATAAGGAGTTGGCGGCGAAAGGAAAAGGAACGCGTTTGGGAGAGGAGAAAAAGCGAAAGAGAAAAAAGAAATACAAACGCGTTTGGGGAGAGGCCGCTATTGGCGAGGAGATCGAACTAGCAAGGGGCGCTGCGTTCACCAAAACAAATACCGCCTGCGTGGAAAACAACTCCGGCGTTCCAGCGTGCGGCCGTTGACTACCGTGTTGTTGCCGCGTTCTCTGCAGGTTTGTTCGAATATAGTACTCTCGTGCTACTGCCGCAGTTCTCATCGCATGCTTTGGAGCCTGAAATCAGATTTCATCGCTTTCCTGCCGAAAGAAAAAACTCAAATCGCAGTGGATAAGTAAGAGTAGGGAAGAAGTTGAGGTGCGCACGACGTGGTGTGTGGTCGTCACTTTTCAAGCGATGCCTTCCAAAGCAAACTACGCTAATGGACGAGGCATGTACGCGCGTAAATCACGCTTGCATCGACATTCGTTCAAATCGTACAGTATATTTTATAGGTAGAACATATTTGCCAGCAACCAAAACAACAAACCGAGCCAAAAATATGGCCAGTAGTTGTTCCCATTGGGTTTCGTGTAAAAGGAATAGTCAAAACGAGAACTTCTAGTTGTGTGAGTAGCTCAGTGGAAGGGTGTTCGTTTCACGTGCCGTGGGTCCCAGATTCAAATCAGTGAAAGCGAACCTTTTTTTTTTTTTGTTCGTGAAACATTTGGCGGTTTTTATTTATTTATTTTTAAGAGTAATCATTACTGTCCGAAACTCCCGGAAATCTTTTTTTCCCGAGTGATTGTGCTGGCTGCGGCAAAATATCCCCACCTATTTCATTGCTCAAGAGGAGGTTCTTGATACGCAACGCCGTTCCGTCGGAGAATCTTCCGAAGGGATCACACGATCGGGTCGTGAGGCTTCGGAAGCCACCGAGACGTACTGCTATCATTTGATCACTGTTTTATTCCAGGCTGTCTTTTACACTGGAACATATTAGGTAGCAGTATCAGTTCGATATTGTAGATATTTACGCAATTTCGTGAATCATTTTGCGATTCCTATAATTTCGATTGAGCAATGCAAATGTGTGTGCGACTAAGTCCTCGTCGTGCCAGAACTCATTGATATTTCATCGAGAACCGTGCACCTTTGAATAATCGATAAATTAAACTGAAAAAGACAACTTGTAACGTTAAATGCCAATATGCAGTCTAATTAGCCACATTCTACATATAATGTTCACCAGTCTGTTCTGTATTTTGGCCTTTCAAGAAAAACGTAATGTCAATAACTTCATTTCTGTTGATGTTTTGGTGAAGATTTCTTTTGGGCGACGCTGCGCTCTGATTACATGATCACATTTCAGCACGTCTACTCGCCTTCAGCAGGGCACCCTGTTGCTCTCGCCGATGATAGCTGATGATCGTTACCGAAGGAACGGGACTACCGAAAAGCAATGCGTTGTTGTTTCGTGAGTACTGGTTTCCAGCAAGGAAGCGCACAACCATCGCCTTTACCACGCATCACGTCGCACGACCTGGCGCGCGCAGCCGGGGCGACGCGGCCGATCGCGCGCGCCTACACGTGGGTTGGTTTTAGCTTCCCAACGAGAATGCGGCGACATTTAAAGCAAGGTGAGACCAGCAGGGACTATGCTACCCCTACGCAAGTGCTCTTTCGAGCAGATAAATATTATCCACATGCCTTTCACGAGCCTCAACACCGATCCTCTCGTGCTCCAATGGCCTGAGCAATGCCTAGCCGGAGGGATTGTTATTCCCGCACAATAGTTCCGGCAACGACCGCTTCAACCAGCACCACCATGTCGATCTCCTCCCCAATGAGGTTCCTTTGGCGCTGATGAGGATTCGCCCCCTGCGCTACCATTGCGCTCGCCGTTCCGCCGCTTCTCCTCTCTTCGGCGACCGGGAGCTCTATTGTTCCGTCGTCAATTTGACGGGCTTACCAGTATATACACGAACTCAACTCTGTTACGTCACGGCGCGGTGGTGGCGCGTCGAGTGCACTTCCGGTCTGGAGCTGTGGGCGGAAGTCTACCGCGAACGTGCATTTCTGCGGTTTTTCAAAGAAGCAGACAAAAACCTTCCTTCCCGTCAAAACGCCGCGACTGGGGCAGTACCAAGAAGTCGAGAAAGGTTTGAAGGTCAGTTTTCATGTGCTCGGTTCGTCCGAGAACGTGGATATGTGCCGTGAAAAGGAAAGCCAGACGCCGTCAGACCACGATTGCTTGGGTGGGAAGCACTTTGGGTTGAATTCACGGATACTTGTGGTCATCAGATTTATTTTGTTTTGTTCCAACATGAACGCGGAAAAACCGCTCACGTTGTACGGACCGCGCGGATTACGTTCAGTGCGTCTTCAAGTTCAAACGGCCACCGAATCGTTCGAACTGTACGCGTCTGCTCTTTCAAACGTTTCCTGCTTGTTGTCTGCTCTTTCAGACGACACCGGCCCTAGACCAAACGTTGGCCCGGTAATTGCGATAAGAAGTAAGTGCAGGCCTCAAAAGACTTATTTAAGTTTGAAGGTTTGGTTGGGGTAAGCAGGCTCGATGTAAACAGTAGATACAAGGATATGTTGATCATTGCTACCAGTGGCCATCATCGACTTGTTATTCCTGATTCACTTGGTCCGATTCTGCTTGCGATTTTCAGTATCGACGTCGACCCCCTCAGCTACGGTTCACGCTTTGCAGCCCGAGCCATGTCGCGACTGAAAATTGAGGCGGAATTTCATCATGCGAATCAGGGTTTAACGTCATTATGCAGCGTCACGCGGAATGAGATCACGCATGTCAGCATTAATCACGCGAAGTTTTGCGGTGTAACGAGCCTCGTTAATTTCGCTGAGGCCGCTAAAGTAGTCAGCCATTGCCAGGAAGACGTAGAATCAACAATTCCAACGCGAAAAAGAACACGGGGATCTCACACCGACGTTCCGGCAACATAGCGTTCCAGTTGTTTGTTTATGGGCGACGGCAAGTTCTTGCCCACACTCCATCGCCGCATGCGCGGCGCCTGTGGCGTCCACTAGAGGCGCTCCGGTTTGTTTGTAAACATGAGTTGGTCTGTAAGAGACTACGGTTGTGATCACTCCTGAGCACACTGACACACTGGCGCCGTCTATCGGGGCAGGGTGGAAGCTGCTCCCACATTCTTCAACTTTAGGCAGAGCAGACGTTGGAGAGAGCGACCTCCTCCCCAACGTCAGCCCTGCTAAACTGGAAAAGAAGGTGAGAGGGAGCTTCACTTGACTCTTAACCTGTCACCAATTCTAGATTAAAGATTTTACAGAGTTTGCGAGATAAAATCTAAGCACTGTTTATGAGAAATAGTCGTTTATACCACTGCCGGGATTATTTCATGCCCCAGGTCAAAAGTATATTTACGCGGGTCAGAAGTGTTTCAGCCCTACCCGATAGACGGCGCCAGTGTACTAGTCTATATGATGGCACAGTGTAGCCAGGCACCTTTGTGAAAAAAGTTTCATTGCATTCAGTTCATCAGCTTATTTATACGAATTTTTTGTACTCCATGAACAGCTCGGAAACACCACCAAATTTATAAATTTATGTATAAATAACAGCATCAACTCACGACAAACTTCCCGTCAACGGGCTCTTGGTCTCGCGGAAATTTATCATAGAACCAAAGCGCATTTTTTTTAAAATTTAAACGACGTTACCGTTTGGCTCACATCGATGAAGCTCGTTGAAGCGCTCGAGCCACTCTGCTTTCAGGGGCACGAATGGCCACGGGAATGGCTGCATGATACCTACGGCCGCATTCCCGAGTCTATATCTGTTTACCCAATGTGATCAATGAACAAACTTACCAGTCGAGGTACCCAGTTGCTTCGGCCTCGGAGGGTGCAGGTACGATGGCCTTAGACCCGCTGAGGCCCTGGATAAATAAAATAAAATAAAAAAATAACAGAAAAGTTGGATGCGGTTGATGATGAAATAAAGAATCGGCTAAGGTTATTCAGGAAAACATGTCTTTCATTTTGTTTCTCCAACTCGAACACGTGATATGTAGAGTCTAGTGTGCATCATCGACTATACAATAGCACTCCCTGTCTTCAAATACACCGAGATTAAGCGGATAAAGGTAAACCCGCCTTTTTAACCCGGATAAAAAATAAATTACGCTTCGCAGAAAGCTAAAAACTCCGTGGTGATAAAATGCGAAAAATTTGAGCAGGTTACGCTCTCCGGATCAAGAGAATACACCAAGGAAAAAAACAAGAATTATCAAATCAAATCAAATTAAAGCTTTATTTTCGAGAAACACTGCAAGGAGTCCTTACAGACAAAAAGCTGTTGAGACAGCTTGACTGGGACTGGGACCCTTAATTACGTAAGCGGCGGTGATACCATGTCTACTAGCGTAACATTTGATGAAACTAAAAAAGATTAAAAATCAGCCTTTGTAAACATTATAACACTATTAACGGAGACAACGAAGTTATAAGAACAGTGCCTGACTGTCATTATCTGTAAGTTGACGTTGATAGCCTAATTTTTATCCCCTTTGAAATTTGAGATTGAGGGCGCCGTGTAGCCTTGTCAATAAATAAAATAACATTGTTTTTACCGTGACAGGTGCTCACTGAAATAAGTACCCTAAAAAAATCCGTTAGAAAAGGTTATTGTGCCCCCAGGTCTTTTGAAATAAATGAAGGAACGGTTTCGCCTCAAGCACTATCCATACCCTGAAAACAATAGAAGAGCAACTGGACAATATGAAGAACTCTTGAATAAGAAAGGGGCTTAAAGAACCCTTTATAGGTTCTTCCCAAGAAAGGACCCCTTTAGTCAGTGCTCGAAAAGAACGTAGAGATTTTAAAAATATATGAACAAGCCGAAGAACCCCTGAAAGTGCACTTCATCAAAATATCAGTACCAAACAAAATTAAGCTTAGGTGGAAGTCGGCTCATAAAAGAATTTTTGTTTTTCTTTGGCATTTTTTTTACTCAGGGAACGTAATTTGTCCATACGTGCATGTTAAAGTCTGCGAGCAGCATTATTACAGAGGCAACTGTAAGAATACAGGTAAGGAGGATAACCTGTAAAAATACGAAGGTGCAGCTAGAGTATATTCTTCTGCAGTTTCCTCACATGACTTTAACCACATGTATAAATGCAGTATTTGGACAAAATATTCAATAAAAGTATTTAAGTTAAGTTACTAAATACCTGTTTCTTAAGTGTTATTACTCAAGTTACTTTCTTTCTGATAATCTTGAATAAAGTCCAAATATAGAAATGTAATTCAATTACTTTAGAAGATTCTTCCGCATTGCGTAATTTGTACCGACGTCAGTGACAATACCATTCTCTGCAAAGTTGCACAAGATCAGGATACCAGAATAGTTTTATTAGCTGACGCGCAACAGCACAAAACGGCAAAAAATGGTAGGGCTATTTTATTAACCTTAATTAACTATGAGAGACAGGATATCACTGATCATATTTACAAAACAGTTCTAGGCCAAAAAAAAAAGATCAACTTCAGCCGCCATGGCTTACGTGAGGAGTCATTCAAGAAGCGTTCCGACCACCAAGGGAAAGGAGGAGCTCCCCTCTTACAGGATCCTATTTTGTGCTTCCCAGATTTTGGTGCCGTATATTCTACTCCCAGAAGATCATAGAAAATTAACCCGTTACTGAAAATTCTCGCAAAAGCCCAACCCTCTTCTCCTCTTACATGGGTAGTCCAAAAGTATTCGATATGATGTCAGTGCAAGCCTTGTATAGTGACATCGCTGAATATCACGTCCTGCGGCACACCTTATATGCATCGTTGCTTTCTATTTTCTTCCTATACTTCAAGAGTTGACTACTCGTAACAGACTTGGAATGCGGAATTCAGTGAATGGATAACAAGAGAGCCCACATATAGCCAGCGCTGGTCGCACCTTCTTCCATTGAGTTGCATTCGAGAGCGCCAACGCTGGGACGCCTTGTTAGCATTTTGAGAGTCAACCCGCTCGTAGTTCGTTTGCTGTCACTGTTCTCTGCTTATCAATGTTCACACGAAAATGTAAAAGACAATAGCCTTCTAAAAAAAAAAGAAAACGGAAAAAAAACCCCTTGAGCGTTTCATAATGAGTGTGTCAGATATACAGCAGCGAAACAAACCAAAAAAAGGCTTCTTTTTGTATCTACTTCTCCTTTCTATTTGTTATTCTCTTGACACAAGTCTGCATTGTTGTCGTGGGTTGTTTCCCGTTCTGAGTTGCGCCTCAGTGTGGCAATCTTTACTCCATTAAAATGCCTTTCTGTTTGAGAAGTTTTTGAAGGTCTAGGAAGCAAAGGTGCCTTTGGGTAGGCGA
>JAZHYW010070093.1:0-18144 GCA_037355805.1 Ixodes ricinus
TTTGTGAAAAAAGTTTCATCGCATTCAGTTCATCGGCTTATTTATGCGAATTTTTTTGTACTCCCGGAGTATAGCTCGGAAACACCACACAGAATTTATACATTTATGTATAACAATGACATCAACTCACGATTGCAAACTCCCGTGGACGGGCTCTGGGGTCGCGGAAATTGACTCGTAAAACCAAAAGCGCATTTTTTTTTTTTGAAATTTTAAACGACGTTACCGTTTGGCTATCGATGAAGCTCGATTTGAAGCGCTCGATGCCACTCTGCATGCTTTCAGGGGCATCAGAACGGCCACGGGGAATGGACTGCATGATACCTACGGCTGCATCCCCGGAGTCTATACCTGTTTCCAATGTGATCAATGAACAAACTTACCAGTCGAGGCACCCAGTCGCTTCGGCCTCCGGAGAAGTGCAGGTGCGATGGCCTTAGACCTGCTGAGGCCCTGGATAAAGAAAATAAAAACAAAAATGGGCCAGAAGAGGTTGGATGCGGTTGATGATGAAATAAAGAATCGGCTAAGGTTATTCAGGAAAACATGTCTTTCATTTGTTTCTCCAACTCGAACACGTGATATGTAGAGTCTAGTGTGCATCATCGACTATACAAAAGGCACTCCTGTCTTCAAATACACCGAATTAAGCGGATAAAGGTAAACCCGGCCTTTTTTAACCCGGATAAAAAATAAATTACGCTTCGCAGAAAGCTAAAACTCCGTGGTGATAAAATGCGAAAAATTTGAGCAGGTTACGCTCTCCGGATCAAGAGATACACAAGGAAAAACAAGAATTATCAAATCAAATCAAATCAAATTAAAGCTTTATTTTCCAGAAACACTGTAAGGAGTCCCAGACAAAAAGCTGTTGAGGCAGCTTGACTGGGTCTGGGACCCTTAGTTACATTGGCAGCAGCTTGGTAGTATACAACACTCTACTAGCGTAACATTTGATGAAACTAAAAAATATTAAAAATCGTAACTTTGTAAACATTATAACACTAAGTGTAGGGAACAACGAAGTTATAAGAGCGCAAGTTCTGACACAACTCATTATCTATGAGTTGACGTCCGACTAAGCCTAATTCTTATCCCTTTGAAATTTGAGATTGTGGGCGCGTGTGGCAATTGTCAGCAAAAAAGAAAACAACATTGTCTTTCTAAGCGGCAGGTGTTTTCACTGAAATAAATGCACCCTAAAAAAGATCCGTCAAGGAAAGGTTCTTCGACGCCCCAAGATCTCTTTCAGCTCGTGAAGAACGGTTTCGCCTCAAGCACTATCGCCCCCTGGCGCAATAGAAAGGCAACTGGACGATGAAGAACTCTTTCGAATAAAGAAAGGAGCTTAAAAGAACCCTTTATAGGTTCTTCACGAAGAACCCATTTTAGTGGGTGCTCAAAAGAACCTTTAGGGTGCAAAATATGGACAAGCAGAAGAACCCCTAAGGGTTCTTTACGCCCACAAGCTCAAATATTGGTATGACGAAAATTAAGCTTAGGTGGAATTCGGCTCATAAAGAATTTTAGTTTTTTCTTTGACATTTTTTTTTTACTCAGGGAACGTAATTTGCCCATACATGCATGTGAAAGTCTGCGAGCAACGTGAGGAAACTGTAGAATACAGGTGACCGGATAACTGTAGAAGAATACATGGTACAGCTCAGAGTGTATTCTTCTACAGTTTCCTCACGCTGCTCGCTGACTTTAACCATGTATAATGCAGTGTTCGACAAAATATTCAATAAAAGTATTTAAGTTAAGTTACTAAATACCTGTTTCTTAAAGTATTTAAAATACTACTCAAGTTACTTTCACTGCAAAGTATCTTGAGTAGAGTCCAAATACTTAGAAATGTAATTCAATTACTTTAGAAGATTCTTCCGCATTGCGTAATTTGTACCGACGTCAGTGACAAACACCATTATGCAGTTGCACAGATCGGAGATTACCAGAATGGTTTATTAGCGCGCAACAGCACAAAACGGCAAAAAAATGGAAGGGCTATTTTATGTATAGTCCAACTATGAGGAGCAGGATATCACTGATACATGTTACAAAACAGTTCTGGGCCAAAAAAAAAAAAGAGATCGCTTCAGCTATACATGGCTTGCACGTGAAGTCATTCAAAGAGCGCTCCGATGACCACCAGAGAAGAGGGGAAGTGAGGAGCTCCCCTCTTACCAGGATCCTATTTTGTGCTTCCTGATTTGCACGGGTGTCGCTATTCTCCTCCAGAAGATCATAGAAGATTAACCCGTTACTGAAAATTCTCGCAAAAGCAGCTTTCCTCTTCTCCTCTTACATGGTGGTCAAAAGTATTCGATGTGATGTCAGTGCAAGCCTTGTATAGTGACATCGCTGAATATCACGTCCTGCGGCACACCTTATATGCATCGTTTAACTACAATACATATTCCCTATATGGGGAGTTGACTATAAACGAACTTGGAATACGGAATTCAGTGAATGGATAACAAAGAGAGCCCGCATAATAGCCACGGCGCTGGTCGCACCTTCTTCAAGTAGGTTGCGTTCAGAAAGGCACTCAACATATGGGGGACGCCTTGTTAGCATTTTGAGAGGTCAACCCGCTCGTAGTTCGTTTGCTGTCCTGTTCTCTGCTTATCAATGTTCACCTACACACAGTGTTCGCGAGAACAATAAGTAACAACTACAAAAAAAAGAAAGCAAGAAAAAAAAAACCCTTTTGCACGTTTTGCCGTAGTGGAATCAGATATATAACAAGCAAACAAAAAAAAAGTGCTTCTTTTTGTATCCACTTCTCCTTTTCTATTTGTTATTCTCTTGACACTGAAGTCTGCATTGTTGTCGTGGGTTGTTTCCCGTTCTGAGTTGCGCCTCAGTGTGGCAATCTTTACTTCCGTAAAACTAACCTTTCTGTTTGAGGATTTTTGAGGGGAAAGTCTAGGAAGCAAAAGGTGCCTTTGGGTAGGCGAGGGGAAAACCTTTATTCTACGAACTTTGGGGCGACATATGAGTCGCAATGGGCACAAAAGCGATATTTTCACGAGCTCAGTCCAAGTCGCCGTAGCATATCGCAGCTAGCAACAGGATTTAGTTGCTTGAAAGAATATTCACGTTTGCTCCTGCCACGCCCGCGTCACTTCATGCCGAAAAAAACCGGAAAGTGGCGGAATGTCAAAAATGTGTTTGATATAATGAGTACGAGATACTCAGAAGTGTAATTAAAATACAGTATCAAATACTCTCGATCAAAAGCAATTGCAAGATACCGAGATACTTCAGAAAGTATTTGAAATACAGTATCTCGAGTAGACTATTTGAGATAGGCACAAGTCTTGTATAATGCTTACCAACTAGCCCAGCCACGAACCTTCCACAGTAACGTGCTAAAAAAAATTCAGCCTTTCCACTCTGGTGAAGAAGGAAGACCAGCGAAGCTGTACAATGGAGGAATGAAGTAATGGCCGGCCGCAAGTCGGCAAGCCAAAGTGGAAAGGCCGGAAAAGTTGCTGCGATCTATGAACGACGGCGGCAAGCGGACAACCGGCAAACACAACACTCTGGACAGCTTCTGCCATCTATGAGCGACGGCGGCAACTCCAGTGTTGTGTCGACATTTGATACCGGACACAATTCTGGGGAACCTAGCTCTTAACAGCTCCGCTGTAATTTTCGCATTTTATCACCACATGAGGGTCACTTTCTCACGAAGTTTCAGCTTTCTGCGAAGCGTAGCTTATTCATACGGGCTAAAAGCCCTCCCCTAAATATCTCTGCTCGCCATGATTGGTGGTTTTCTCCTCACTCGCCTTCTCTCCAGCGTTTGCTCTGTTAAAGTGGAAAGAGTGGGCGTTTTCGTGGGAGTAGCTACAGGGTGTTTTCTTTTGTATACCCTTTATAAATTTGCCTTCTTAAAAAAAAGCGAAAAAGAGTGAAAGCTACACTAAGGCGGACTGTGCAGGCGAGTTATACTGCCAGGGGGACACAATGTTGGGGACGAATCGTCACGATAAGGCAAATAATTAACTAAGCTTTGTTAATTACCTTTTTTTTATAAAATTTGTAAACTGCAGATGCTGAGAATATGTTCAGAGCACGCGCAGTATAGCTCGCTTCTGAAAAACACAGTCGAATCTCGTTAATTCAAACTCTCTTAATTCAAACTTGCGGATAATTCAAACTAACATGCAGGTCCCATCCTATGTGTCTCGATGGGGGATACTCCTGATAATTCAAACTTTGCTTTATTCAAACAAATTTTCGGTCTCCTTCGAGTTTGAATTGACGAGATTTGACTGTATTAGACACGGCACGTACGCGTCCACAGCCGAGTGACCCGGCATTTCCCCCCCCGAGTTTTAAGGACTGGAAAGTCGTATACCCGGCGAAGACTCAACCACGTCGATATATAACCTTTCCTTTCGTTCCCTTCTCCCTCTCGCATTTACTTTATTCTATGTCAATGTGTGTGTGTGCGTGTGTGTGCTTGCGTGTGCGTGCGTATGTGTTTGTGTGTCACGGGTTCACGCCATCCCGTGCCCGTCTCCGCGGGCTTCCCATATCTTCGTGCCCACTCGCAGGGTTCGTGGGCGGAAGCACGACATATCCCGCACGCGTGATCACCGTCGTGCCCGCTGCTGCGTACTCGAGCGGCACGGAACGCAGGCGCGCACACTCGCAAAGACAATCCGAAAGTCAAGTCAAAGACATGGCCAAAAGTAAAAAAAATAAAGAAAATGAAGCAGACGACAAGCCAGAGACATGGCCAAAAGTAAAAACAGAAAGAAATAAAACGAAGCAGATGACAAGCCAGAGACGAAGCCAAGAACCGTCGATGCGCACGCAGCAGTGTCCCTCCCGCGCGGAGCGGCGACACGCGGACATCGCGCGGTATACCGCGCACGCCGACAACGTTCCGTGTAATATCACACGAAGATGGCCGTACAAAGGGGTTGCGATTTTATCCGACGTGACCGTAAATGGGACTGACCGTGTCCCTGTATAGCGTTGCTGGGGGCTATGATCGGCCGTCTTGTACACCAACTCAACTCCCCGACGACACGCCACTGAGGTATAACAGCGTTTCGGTATATCCCTACCAAAAAATGAAAGCCGTTTACAACTCCCTGTAAAGCCGAATTAGAGCGCAGCTCTTGAGGAGGAGGGAAGGGTACTAGGGGGTCACGTGAGGGGGGTCGTCACTGATAACGTCATCGGCATCTGCATCGTCATCATCACTGATGACGTCATCAGTGACGTCACTGATGACGTCACCGGCATCCGCATCGTCATCAGTGACGTCACGCGTCCCATAATGCACCGCGCGGTTACGCCGACGGCGACGCCGCTCAAGCTGGAAACGGGCGCCTAAGAGCTGCGCTCTAAAAAACCCAGCATAACTTTTCGCTATCTGGATTATGGAACTGGAAATCTATCCTGGTTTCTATCTGGATTTCGATTTTTCAAAACTTATTCCTTCGTCTACAATCCGGATTTGAGGTTTCCAGAAACAATTCCAGTTATATTTTCAGTTACATAATCCAGATGGTGAAAAGTTATACTGTGTTTTTTTCGGTAGGTATATCTGTGCACAACTATCACAACCGGCGTCCCTAAGTTACTTCGTGCATAAACATCTAAAGAGAGAAATGGTAGTTACAGCAAATGTACACTGCGCGAAACAGTTGCCGCGAACTCAGCAATTGTCGATTTTTATTGCTTGTTTTTCTCGATTAAAATTCTGTTGTTAGAAGTACTATAGTGCTCTGGAATTAGCTCATTCGGGACACCAAGTTGAGTGCTAAAACTTTGATTCTCCTCAGCGAATTATATCTAATATGCAAAAAAGCGTCAATGTCCTGTTCCCGCTAACTGTATCGTGCAGTGTATACCTAACAGACAACGTGCGCGGGTAGAGGACCCGATGGCGTTTTGTAGGCAACATATATGACAGTACATGGTCAAGCCGTCGTATTCTCATTGTGGTAAAACATCGCTGAGGTTAAATGCAGAGGCTGAAATTATAATACCATGGGAACGAAATAACGACTTACAGGGGTAAGCCAGTCCTCCGTCTGGTATTGTGCATGCACTGTAAACGAAATTATACCGAAATGGGAGAAAATCGCTTGTCCTCTAGAGAAATTCCATATGGGAGTTTGGTATACTCCGCGGGAAGGGAGTTCGAGTTTGCTCCCGGGCAGGCCGGAGTTTTTGGGGAGTGCAAGGGACTGAACACGACCTCCCTTCAGCACCGCTGTTTTTACATGGATAAAAGGGAGTATTTCATTACTTCCATCTGGGAGTATTTACGCGCATCCACTGGAGTATTCTTTCAATTACATCTGGGGAGTTTTTACGTGGGCCCACGGTAGCATTCTTTCATATCCACATGGGAGTTTTTTACGTGGACCCAATCAAGTATTTTTTCCCATCCATCTGAGAGTATTTAAGTGGACAGAAGGGAGTATTCTTTCACATCCATCTGGGAGTTTTTACGTGAAGCCACGGGAGCAATATTTCACATCCATCTGTGAGTTTTTATGGCGATTTCTGGGTGTATTTCCTTGGTATATTTAGGGGTTTCTTCAAAGTGTGAGAAAGAAAAGGCATAAGCACGAAATAAATGTATTTCACAGATGAACACATTCAAACACATTCAAAAGCATCAATTGCTTCCAAAAGTTGTCTTGACCCGCTGCGAAGATGTCAGCATCTAACCATGCAAGCCCAACGTATCTGCGTGACTGCACGCAATGAAACATTATGGATGAATAGCATATAGTTTTGGCAATGAAATAAGCCCCTGGGTTGCTATACAGAGCACCATGTCAATTTGAAAAGGCAGATGCAACACCAAGGTTGAAAACAGATCCCTCTTAGTAAAAGAGTGAAATGCTGAGTGGGCGAAATAGAAGAGAGAACTAAAAGACTAATATCTAAACTTTGAGAGCACAAACATATATAATCAAACCTCACGCTGACTATTTTTTCCACCATTTGTATAAGATTATGCAACATCTCGAACGCACGGCCATAAATACCTTGGACACCTTATTGCAAAAGTTTCAATGTGCTAAGTTAATTTTTAAAATCAAATGAACGGATGACCTGGATATCTCCGTCGCCCCGGTGAGGTTGCTTCGTGACAGAAATTTAGCATTTAATTGTACAGGCTCCGTCTTTAAGATTCCCGTTAATTGGATTTGAGGATTTTAGTGGAATGGTTGTTTTGCTTCTAGTTCCTTTATGAGTTCCGCTCTGTGTTGAACGCGTCCTCAAAGTTTCCGTTTCCTTCGCTGGAGGTGCTAAGAATTAATGCTCCTCCTTTGAACGGCCGGAACTCCGGTGAAATCGGCATGAAGTCCTCCGGTAAGACCGAAGGCCTCAGGACAGAGATCAGATGTGCGAGCTCGCATCCTCATGGTGGCCTCTTTAGGAAAACGAGTACCGTAATGCCGGGAGATAGCCCCCTAAAATCAAGAGCAAATCGGGTGAAAATATGGAGTGGGATAACTTTCGGTGTACTATCAATAAAAGTTGGAAAAAATGCTATTTTAGTTCATATGTACCTTCTAAGCTTCTTATCGTGGCGAGTGGCAACGAAGCAAAGATGAGCTGTACTTCTCAGTCAGCAACGTTCGATTATATACCGCCATAGCTAATTCCAGCCGCATTTACGCCGAGGCCATAATTGATCCCAATACTAATATCATTATACTAGATGTGGGCTATCTTTTTGGTGTTTAAAAAAAGTAAATCAAGCCAAACATAGGGGTGGGCTATCTTTCGGGGGTATGACATCTCGGGATTTTGCGGTAGCGTTGACTTCTCCGGTTCAGCTTTCTTTCTCACTACGTCTACTGGCGTCAGGGCAGAAGGTGTGCGACCTGTGCTGTCGCTCAGGGTGCCATCAAAAGGAGGGCGCCAGAAAGCGTGGAAGAGTAGGGGAAGGGGGGGGGGGAGGCGCCACGTCTGGAAATCGCCCAGGGCACTTGATAGTGTCATACAGCCGACTCTGACTGGAGTCTCACCAGTGCTCTTTGTCTGTGCCTGGGAGACTGAAGGGGTCCTCCTCAATTTGCGCCAACTGTCACACCGAGGCAAAAGTTGGACAACTCTATCCGGCAACAGGAGGAAAACTAGTTTCAGGCCACCCTGTCACATCGCGGCCATAACAACAGTCGGGCAACATGTTGCTGTCGTCCGCAAACGTGTTGGCCGATTTGTTGTCCGACCACCGTGTCACAGCGAGCGGCGCTGACGGCGGGGCCAACATGGGGAACACTCCGCCATCTCGATTGTTTACCTTCGTTCGTGTGCGGCGCGGCGTCACTGGAAATGCGACTCTACAAATTGCTAGTGCGTTCGAAGGGCCGGGAATTACCACGATACAACATCAACCAGCGACTGTGATGCGAAAACTTGGAACGGCCAGTATTTTTCCACCTTTTTTAAAATCAAAATGTACTTCATTCGTTGACAAAGCGGATAGCCCTAACCGAGAAAAGTGAGATCGCCGATATATGTATTCGGGATTTACGCCACATATGAAGTGTTTCTGTCCGGTTCGTTCTTTCATGCAATTCCTACCTCTACTGCAAAGTTGAGTCAGCACCGGCAGTATACACCCAAAAGCGGCTTTTGTAGCGTGATGTTTAGCTGATTGACAGTGCTTATAAACTGCGACAACGACACGATCGGCCGTCATAACAATCGGTGGAATAAATATTTTTCAATGCCTACCACCTGCTTTGTGATCGCTTCATTCCCCAAGGCGTCCTGGGGATTCTTGAATCAATTCAGGTGTCTGGTAGCGGCTCTTTCCAAGTTCCAAGCATCAACAATCATGATCAGAGCGGTCGTTTTAATACTTCGATTTTTTAATCTTTGCTTTTCTTAATTATTTTTATGATACTTTATCAGCGGGTGAGTAGGCACGCCATTTTATTTCACTAGCAGTAACGTGAGCTGGTCTCTGGGCAGTTCTAATTTCAACAGCAGTCTGAACGTTCACCACCACAGTTGTGACCATTTCGACAATCGCTTTCGTAATTACGGAGTAAAAACATTCATCAAATTATTTTAACTGGACATCAGCCTTAATTATTGTTCAATAACGTTTTCCAAGCCTTTATTTGAGTAAGACGTTATTGATAGGGAGCTAGCTCTCTTCGAAGCTATCTGTGTTGTCGTGTTGCCGGCCCGAAATGTGTACAGCCAGCGATCAGGGCAACACACGTTGTCCAACACGAGTTGCTGCTGTTTTTGTTGCCGAGAGCTGTCATAGCGAGGCAACATTTTAGTTGTCGTTCATGTTGGGCTGCTGCTGCCGCGATGTGATAGGGTTGTCGCACAACACGGGGAGCGAGCAACAAGTTGCCCGACTGTTGGACAACATGTTGTGTTGCTGTTGCTGCCGTGTTGCCTCAGTGTGACAGGGCCTTTAGAGGGTCTTCCTCTCCAACGCAACGCATTTCTAGATGGGGGCTCTAAGAATATATTGCGTTCGGTGAGGCCTACGCCCATGTATACAAAGCTGTGTACTGTTGGCGAGCGTCTCTTGTTTCCCCTTTCAACCACACCGGTGCCGATTTTTTTTTTTTTCGTTCTTGAGTAGCGTGTTTTTCCGTTTTTTAGCTACAAAATGCCTTAAAGTACCTTACGAGATGCCCGTGCATCTAAAAAAAAGATAGAATCATGAAAATATAAAATTGTGAATTCGATCGCAAGGTATTTCGTGTTGCGTCGATTTCACTGAATTGTGTCCCCACGGTCAGCGCGCAACCCTATACACAAGCAACACCAGTCTCCTTCTTGGCATTTCCGAGGTTAGCCGCCAGGGCAGCGGCACCGTAGCTGAAAGTTGCGAATAAATGTTCAATTCTGGCGTCTGCTAACTTTTTCCTTGGTCGCCATCTTTGATTTTAGAGTTTTGCCCGTAAATCAGTAAACAATAAAGTTAGTGATTTGAAACCTTTGTCCAATGCTTCGCTTCAGAATGTCTGGCGATTTACCATAATTGAATACTGAAGGTCGAAAACTAACAACGTTACAGGCACAAGCAAAAAAAAAAATCACAGAAAGAAAAGTAAGATGACGGCCGCCAGGCCCACTCCGCTTCGGATCCTCTTTCACTGATTGCGAAAAAAGCGTACCGGCTACAAGGGCTAAATTTGGTACACCGCGAGAAACCAGCAAGAGTTTCCTGCGTGTCAAATCTTGCACAAATTGCGGCATAGATAAAAAAAAAGAATCTGGAGGTACTGCGCATCGTAATTCAATGGGCCTGCCGCTCATGCTTCAAACAGAATCTTCCTTCGTTCGTTGTGAAAAAACTTTGATTAGCTATAAAATACGAAATTTGTCACACCGAGAGAACTCGATGAGCGGTCGCTGCCAACCGCATCTTAAACCATATGGGACTAAAATAAATAAGTTACGATTGTGTCAACATTGTGCGTCGTAACTCCATGGGCCGCTCGGAGCGGCGCCCCAGCAGCCACTACAATAGGGAGTTTTTGTGGATCGTTTTCACCGTCCCGCAACGCTCTCCGCAACCATCTACGATACCCGGAACTCTACAGTCAAGGCCATCGGTGCGCAGGCGCAGTAGCGTCTTCCTCATTGCGGGTGGCTTAGCGGGGTGGATACGCCCAAATGCCTCTAAACTCGCTTTATCTTTCTTTTAACTCTGACCAAAGCTTTACACTGGCTGACGATCATGTTGGTTTATCTGGAAGTTGAACAAATTTTACTTAGGAAAGCGTTTAAAAACCTTAAAAATAATAAACCTTATGCGAACTTGCTTGGTGGTCTGACAACCTTGAGAGCGTCGCCATTTTAATGTTGGCAAGCGTCGTCGGTACCGAAGCACGGTGGAGGCATCGGAGACAACCGTATACGGGCAGTGTGCGATAGCGAAGCAGCTGTTTTTTCCGCCTTCCAACCATGGAATTCGGGTGAACAGTTTAAACCTACTACAACCTACCCTAATCTACTGTAACTGTCTGACGAAACTGTCGGAGGTTTGTGCACGCTGGCAACAACGTCGTCGAAGCACGGAGCAAAGTCTTACGGCTTCGCTGCGGAAGCTTACACACTGCCTTCTTCGGTGCGGACGAACGTCTACGATCGAAGGTACGTAAACTGTGGCCTTTTTGTTTAATATCGTAGGTGGGCGCGGTGCTTAATAGTTGGCAATCGAATGCGTGCGGGTGTATTGGTGCTGTGAACATCGCATGTTTAGTTTCGGTTTCACCACACGTTCAGTTTCGGTTTCGCCTCCGGCGTCTGGCAACCAGAGCCGCCGGAGGGCGCGGGCGTCTGAGTAAACAGTTTTGGGGTTACACTTTCGACATCGGAGGGACGCACCCGCACAGGGGCCAACGCGCTCATGTATTGCTACACCTTGTGTAGTCAAGTATAATAAATAGTTCTATGTACCGGACATCTCCACTACAGCACGTTTGTTGGACGAGCGCTTTCCGGGCGCATATCTTCGCGCGCTCGGACGAGTTGTTGGCTCGAAGGGGCGGGACGCTTGGACCCATGTTTCTTGCGACCAGGGTGTAAGATAGACAGGTGGGGAAACGGCCCATAGAAGCCTACCGCAGCGCCGTGACCGGATTGTTTACTCGTCTGCTTGCGGGTACCCCCGATTTGCGACAGATGGCGCTGCGGCAAGAAGAAAAAATCGGAATCGGATTTGCATGGAACTCTATGGGAGAGTGCGCAAAATAAACCGAGAGCACGACAGTCCTCCATTGAAAATCCACGAGAAACCATCTCCGTCAGTTTAGCCGGTCGCCACCGGTCGCCCACCCGGAGTGAGAGTTCGCGGTGCTCCACATAGATGGCGCCACAGAAGAAGAGAAAACCGAGGGGGACACAATCCGGTCGCTCATTTGGCTCTCGTTTCCCCACCGGTCTATCTTACATTCTGCTTGCGACGCACTGCTGACACACTAGTGACAGATGCCACATTTTAATTTGCTTTTATCGCCTTCCCTGTTTCTTTTTTTTTTTTTTTGCGGCCGGGTCCAGTATGTTTTTACGTGCAGTACCGGGCCTGCTTCGCCGCGCGCGCACTCACAATCGCCCAAGCTATCGAAATAAAAACCGTTATTATTAGCAATTAAAAACAAATTGACGTCGTCGAGTATGTTTCGATGTTCTAGCTTTACAGCACTGTCCTTGATTGTGAGCTCGGTTTCACGCTTGTGCGTTCAGGGGTTCAGTATATATCTAGAACATACGTATGAGGCAGAGTTAAAATGACGTTTAGCGCTTGCTGCAACTGAATGTGACTACGTCGCGCCTAAGGTGAGGCATATGTAGCAGCACCAGCAGCAGTACCACAAATGCCCGTCACCAAGAGATACATCAAACACTGTTATTCGTACAGATTACCGGGCTCGTGACGTGCACCCGTCATACCGGAATTTACGTGAAACGCGGGCTTCTTTTTTTATATATATAGTCTGGAACATTAAAGGTAGTAAGGTTGAGCCATTTCAGCTGATGCAGCATTGTTAAATGAAAAGCAAAAAAAAAAAAAACTCCACTTTTTAGTACATTATCAACCACCGACTCAAACACACATTTCTGTGGGTTACATCTCGTGGTTTTAGTTTTCTTATCAAAATGGTATTTTGGCAACTTGGCCATGTACTATTTTATTGTTGATTGTAGCACATTCTTGGTATGAAAGCAAAAAAAAAAAAAGCTCACTAAGTGCAGTTTGCAATACTATTTTTTTGGGGGGTGTGGCCTTACATTGCAGTAAGAGCCGCTGGTCCACCTGTACGGTCATCCAGTTAGGCAGCCCCCATGCAACCCTGCAAGCACAATCTCCTGCGCACCGTTCAAGACCCTCCATCAGCGTGCCTGCGAACACTCGGTGCGGCAGACGAGCAGTATGAAGCGACTTCACGCACCGCTTCTTCAGCACTTTCCGTCTGCTTCGTTTACTGCTAAGAAAGCAAACTTCGTGCCACATACATTGTTTCCATTGCTGTCCGTGACTCCGCGTTGTTTGCACATAGCCACGCAGCAGTGTACAGGCATTTTGCCAGCAACGAACGGAACGTTCGCATACGCACGCACACCCCACCGGCTCCGCTTCTCTCCAACATTAAAATGGCGGGTGAGCTTCTTTTTGCGTTCACCAGATGGCGCAGCTAATTTCGCATAAGATCTATTGAGGAGCTCCTTTACGGCTTGTCCAAACAGCTCCTTCCCCCCTGGTGGCCAGCAGATGGAAACATAAAAAGTCATTATATGCACCCCCTAAAAAGTCAGTAGATCTGCCGAAACAAAAATCTGGAGATTAGCAGAAAAACTATATTTTATTGCTTCCAGACCACTCTTTTTAACAAATGTGAAATAAATATACTGCGGTAATAAACAAATAAAGAAATGATTAAAAGAGCAATACAGACTCCAAGAAGAACTTGCTTGCTTAGTTTTCTCCTAAATGTTTCTTTGTTTCTCCCACTTGGTTTTATACTTTTGGACATACGTTTTCTTCTTGATTGGGGCCTTAGACGTGCAGATATCACTATCTGTAAAGTTGGAGCCCATTGATAGAGTAATGGATCGATATGTCCATTCTTGGATTATTTCATTTGTTCACGCTTATTAATATGCACGTAAAATTATCGTTGTATAGTGTTTATAGTGGATCTACTAGCAAATCAGTAGACCTGGCAACACGGGCAGTCTGTTGTTGAGATAACGTCTTTATCTGGGGAAACACTCTTGAGATCGCGTACCGCCTAAGCTTTTTTGCGGTCGCGACAATTACATTCAAATTCTCTTCAGAGTACACCTTGAAGGTAGGCAAGACAGGTAATTACGGAGCTTCTTAAAACCGATAGCAAAACGTTAGGAAGGTGCTAACACTACCTCGCAGAGCCCAGAACTCGGAAACGGCTCCCAGTTGGCCATTTTCGTTCTCGCCTCTTCCATCTCGAGCAATTTTGTCTTGCGGGAAGCGGTACATCCCGTATCCTTTCTTTACGGTGTTCGATCAACCATACGGCACCGTAGCCCCCCATCTTTCTTTTTCTTCTGTCGTCTCACGAGCTCAAAAAATTTTTTTTTTTCGTGCCGGCGTCGGGTTTGGGCGGAACCTACCACAAACTAATCAACCAAGAAAAAAACTTTTTTTGAAAACTCCTATAGTGTTTTTCGGAGTGTTGTCATACAAAAACTCAGGTTCAAAACCGGAGTAAAATAAGGTGATGTCGCTTGTATGCTCCGTCACCCAACGACCGGAGTAAAATGAGGGTTTCTTCTTTATTTCCTGCCATGTACCGGAGAAAGCTCTGGGCTTGGGAGTTTAATCGGCATCTAAGCCTTTAAAACTCTCAGCTGGGTAAATTCTAGGTTTACAGATACTACCTAAAGGAGTGCAGAGGCGTAGCCAGGAGTTCTTTTTTGGGGATAAGGTGGCTGGGATGTCCATTAATTGAAGCGGTGGATGGCGGAGGGGGGCTCAAAATGCATGTGTATCTTATAGAGTCGGCCAGATTACGGGGTGAGGGGGGGGGGGAGAGGGTTCCTCAAAGGGAGTGCGATTACTCTCCAAAATCTACTAGGGTAAAGCTACACGTCCTCGCTACCTGGAGCGCCGATGACGATGCCTATAGAGTATCTGGGGATCCCATCTGCAAATTGTTAGCAACCATATCCACAGAGAAGTGTCGATAAGCCGGCCAAGTTTTTACCCGAGGTTTGTCTCCTTACGCATGGCTTGCCCATGATGTCATTTTGCATCATGCTGGTGGCAATTTCTACTTGTTCTTGCCGAGAAGATCAAACTCGTGGTGCGAAATGTATGCTCCGGAAGGCATACGCGCTCAACAGCAAGGCAATCATCATGTCGGCTGATGTAACGCCAGTGTAAGCCGTACATACTGACTCGATTAAAGGCCCCCCTGATGTATGGGCCACATCTTCCCTGGAGTCTATAGCTGTAAGGGCTGATCACTTAATCAAATCGTGTATGACTGCACAAATCTTTTTTTTTTTTTTGGAGGATCTAAACTTAGGGTTGGGCCAAACAGCAAGGTCCCTCATTTCAAGACTAGGGTTAAAAACCCGTACGGTTAGGAACGCCGTATGCGCAACACAAACATTGGACACCACGTAACCCTCTGGAGTCTGAACACACACTACTGTCACAGGCACTTGTCCATCTATGCGGATCCGTGCAAATTCGTCTGCTTCTTTTGCCGGGGTAGTGGTGTCGTCAGAACAAACGCCGAGCTCTGATTGGTTCTGATTGGAAGGAGTAGGGGGTAGACCTCAAACCAAGCTGCCTTGGGGCCTACCCACTGTCCTTCCAATCAGAGCCAATCAGAGCTCGGCGTCTTTCTGACGTCACGACAGCCCCTACAAAACAAGCAGACGAACTTGCACTCCGCATACATGTTACGGCAGGCACGTAGCCAGGAAATTGTTTCGGGGGCGCCCGCCCATGACAAAATGCTGTATGAGGGGGAGGGGGGAGAGGAGGTCCCAGCAAAATGGAAGATTCCGGGGGGGGGGGGGGGGCGTGCCCCATGGGCCCCCACCTGGCTACGTGCCTGTGTTACGCACAGTTAGGCTGGGCTGTCTGTCCGTCTACTTTGTTTTTATACGGTGAGTAACTGAGGGAGAGGAGGAGGAGATGAGTGCGAGCGGTGATGTCATAGCTCCGAGCTCTGGAATACCAGGCTGCCATTGTCTCTACTCATCGTTCGAAAGCGTTCGAACGCCAGCGTCCGGCGTTCGAAGGGGAGACGCTGCACGAGGAGCAGACGATCGACGCTCCTGTTCGATTTGATTGGAGGAAGCCAGTGCGTAGCGATAAATGCAGCTAGCCCCTGCGACTAGCCACTAATCGTTCCAATCAGAGCTCGGTGCTCTAATATCCCTGTGCGATCTGATCTCCTTTTCTTGCTCACTTTTTCACCGTATAAGGAAGGACGGCCACCTTAGTGCGAACAAAACTCGAGCTAGCTAGATCCTTAAAAGAAAAGGTATGAACAAACAAATTAGATCTAAAAAATCTAACCGAATCTAAGACACGAAGCATAAAACCACACGTCCCCATTCATGTTTCTTGTGTAAGAGTTCGAGTTATTATGCTCTTCAAAGAAAAGAGAGAAAAAAAAAAAGATGAAACACGATTTGAAATAAATTGTATTTTTCGTTGTTACTGTCGCTAATAAAAAAAAAAGAGGAAAACTTGCCGTATACTGGGTTTTTACTCTCCCTCTTTCACGGTACATTGCATGATGGAACAGCTCAGCCTCGTGTTGACATTTGGCGGAAGTGGAAGAAAAAAACAAGAACAAAAAACAGACCACGCGACCGCTGGTCACGCCAACACACACGTGACGTCCGACCTAAATATTATAAAGAAAAGTATAACCCACAACTAAAAAAACAAAGCAAAAAAGAAACAAAAAACTACCAAGTATTTATTGGAAGGCTGGTGCAACTCGCTCCCAAACAAAGGGTATTTTTCCCTTTTTGTCATTCTAATGTGTTTTCTTTTTCATTTCCTCGCTCACTAAAAAAGAAACAAAAATCCATATAAATCCTAAAGTCGATAATTCCTCCCCCCTTTTTTTTCCCTAAAACTTTGAGAAAAAAAGTAACGCGGAGTGAAAAAAAAAGTAGTATTTCTCAAAAGCTGGAGTTCTAAGCATTGGGAGAGGCGGAAGCTGCACTTTTAGGGAAGAAGAAATGTACGAAGGAAATAGGGTGCCCTGTCGGAATAGCAAGAAAAGGTTGGAATAAAAGGGAGAGGGCAATGAAAGGGAGTCGATTTCGATCAGAAAGGGAAAGGAAATGGGGATGAGGAAGGCTGGATCTAGATCACGCTATGGGGCCATTTGCATGGACGCAAAATATGTGTGCCTTCAAACGCAGATGATGGAGACAGTGGCTTGTTGACCCTAGTTTCTACGTCCCCGGAGAGGGAGAGAGAGAGAGAGAGAGAAAGGAAGGAAGAGAGAGTATTAGAAGATTAGAAACGAGGTCTGCACCCGGTAAGACACTTCTAGAGAGTGCAGACCTCAAACATGTTTATCTGCGTGCGGGGAGAGGAGGGGGGTTGCAGGTTCAAAGATACGACTTCGAGCGGCTCTAAGACAGATTAAGATGTCTTCACATGTGCTATCTGTGCAAATGTGTCGGATGTGCAAAAACCGTTCCCTAAAATTCCCTAGAATCGGACGTGCAAAAACAGTTCCCTATAAAACTCCCCACCGTCAGAGGCGGGTTTCTGCCTTTTCTTTCCTGTCACATTGATGGTAAGAAAATGTTTCTTCAGACAAATTCGAAGCGTACATATATACGAAGGAAACATGTACTTTGAACCTGATTGCGGCGCCGGCGTGTCCCCTATATAATTCTGTAATCATGTCTTCTGCAAACACCATTTTTTTTCTTCTTTTTTTTTTGTGATGGTGTACGAGCAGTGCGGCTCCGGCTTTAAGCCTTCCGACGCCTCTCTTGCAAACAGTATAGATAACAATCGTGGAAAGTGTTGAAGCAACCCCACCGGCACGCATCCCAGTACGGGTATAGTAAGCGAGCGCCATCTGTCTTCGCCGTACGCAGACAGCGACGGCCACGGAAAAGAGCTGCTATAAAAGCCTCGAAACCGGGCGTATGTTGCGGCAACGTCACACAGGTAAGGCCCGATCGATCAGACGAGATAAAACACTGAACCAAACAAACGCGAGAAACTAAACGGGGAAAAAAATATGAAAAGAAAGATTTGATACAAAAAAAGAAAAAGCAAGAAAAACGAGATTGGAGAGAGAGAGAGCAAAAGTCCACCGAGAAACGTACACACAGAGAGGCTCTACCGCTGTGCCGGTGTCCTTGAATGAGCAGACAACCCGCTGGACAGCATTATGAAAAGGAGAGTCCGCTTAAAGTGGACAGGGGGACGATCGTCATCCTCGCACAGTGCCGCGGCGGTCACGTCCCGTAAGTACGAAAACGGTACCGTCAAACTCCGCGTTATGTGACATTAGATAAAAAGAAAAGAAAAAATCAATTTCGCGTAAAGAGACACCGGACTGAACATATCGAGCTCGCGTTTCATGGCGGAAGAAAGAGATAGAACGTTAAAGAATAATTAATGGCGAA
>JAZHYW010070095.1:0-17243 GCA_037355805.1 Ixodes ricinus
TAACACGCAAGTAAACAACGTTACTAACAACGTTACTAACACCCGTTAATAGAGAGTTTTAGTAGATCGTTCCCATGACTCCGATAACGATACCCGATACTCTGCACTCCGCCTTTTGTGCTTACATATATAGTATCGTTATCGGGGGTATCGGAGGTATCGGAACGATCTACTAAAACTCTCTAATAACACCGTTAATAACGATCCGCGATGCTCCGCATCACCCCATAGTTCCCCTCGGGAAGATGGTGTAATTTTTTAGTTTTTGATACGCTTTCACTTAAAGTGAACAAAAGTATTGTGTTGCGAGCATCTCATTTGGACAGAAAACTTAACTTTGACTAGCGTATGCTGAGCTCGTTTCCTGTCCTTTTTGTCTATACTCCGTTTCACCGTAACTTGGCAAACTTCAAAGATCAGAGCTGCTGTGAGGGAATCACAGTCGCGTGAGCAAAGCACTTGACAGCTATTTTTAGGAGCAGTACCCACCACCGTACGTTGTCACGTGCCTCGCTCCAACACTCTCATTGGCTCACGGGAGCTTTAGATTTCTCCGTTTACCAAGTTATGGGGAAACGACGTCTCATTTCCTTGCGTTTGTTCGCAGTGCACGCAGGCGAAACGCTTGAAAGGACGGCTGAGTTGGGACACGTATTGTTGCTTACGTGCCCACGAGGGTGCATCTGGTTTCTGACTTGCGTCTTGCTGTTTGAAGATTGCTAGGATACAAAACCACTGCAATGACACGTATACTCAACTAAAAAAAAGAGAACGAATGTGAATGTGCATAAAAAAAAAGGTGAAAAAAGGGGGGGGGGGGGGAGAGCGCTCTGGCCTGTCTGTCACTGCAAGTATTTCTGGGGCCGTCCCTGCGCGGGACCTTGGGACAGTTTATCGCAAGGCTAAGCATTAGGAATTGTAGTAGACCGTTTCCGTAGCCCGCTGCACCCGAATAGCGTCTGCAGTCCGCCACAGAGAGCCTTGAACTATGCAGACAAGGCTGGCGGCGCGCATGCGCAGCTGCGGCGTTTTATGCGTGCGTATGCAGTCAGCGTACCCCAACTTGCCGAATTTGGCCAGACGGGCGCAGATTGTGATTTACACAAATAAAAAGATTTTTCCTAACGAGGGCGTCCCCAATGGACGTTGTCATCAACGACTAACGCGAGAGTTAGCCCCCTCTGACGGGGAACCCATATGACGACTGCGGCTGTTTGGGCAAACGATGTGTTAGAGCGCGCTGGCGGCCTCTGCGACTGCGCTGCGGCGAAGCACACGTATTCCACAAAGGGATTTCTCCGCGAAAATGAGACTGCCGCCAGATCTCCGTGAGGAGGAGGTGGTTAGAAACTCCAATCGAGCATTTACAGAACGGAGTCCAAGTTGTCGACTAATTTTCTTATACTCATTCTTCGCGCGTTTCTTTTTTTTTTTATTTTTTATGCCGAAAGAAGCAGCTGTTCTATGGACCCACACGCACACACAAGAATAAAGAAAAGGAGAAAGAAACGAAAATAGCCCGTAGCCCTTTTCCTCAAGCTGAAAAAAAAAAAAAAAGAAAGAAGAAGAGAAGAGAGGAAAGGACAGAGGCCAGATTCATAAATCCTCTTACCTGCGACAACTTCGGTACGAAGTTCGTAAAGTTACGATCATCGTAAGATGAGGCGAGAACGGTATTCACAAACGCGTTCTTAAGTGAGAGGAGGAAAGTTACGACCTCTTACGGAGAAACGATGACTTCCGGTGCTGTTGCTATGGCGACGGCGTCTTCGGCAACACGAACAACCAATTGGAGAGCTCGGCATAGTTCGGAGCACGTGGATTTTTAATAACAAACACAGGCTAACCACTCGTTGATAGACAGCTCTGTGTATGTCCTGTCCTTTCTGTGTGTAAATGTTTAGTGATTCAAGCTGATTCTCATAAACACGGGCGGCCTTTCCACCACCGCTTGTCTGGGGTTCGTGTCCGTGCAGTGATATATCCACGCTAACACGATTTAAACGCTTCGTTGACTGCTACAAACTCGATCGCTACGAAGTCAACACAACTGTCATCGTTGGTAAAAGCCCCGTGCCAGTCGTTTGCAAAGCGACGTAGATGGAAACAAACCGCCGCGGCGTTTTTCGCGGCCTCGGAAATGCAGGAGTGAGCCGACGTTAAAAAAGATACGTTTGAACTACGAGAGTGTCAGCAAGAGTCACGCAAATACCTGTTCACACTCGGAGCGGACGCGGGCGTTTGATCGAAGTGCTGGATTCAGACTGCGTTTCGGTAAGCGCTTCGGGACCGATCTTCTACGATTGCAACTCGATACTGACGTGACACTCGGCAAAGAAAGGTTGGACCGGCATCGCGTAGCTCCCACGAACTGATATAGCTCGACAGTGACGTATACCGTCGTGTCAGAATAAAAATGGCATATCTAATAACAAAGTGTACATACCGTGTTGCGAAGGTAATCCATACGGCGTTTATTTCAGCTCTATATCACACAAAACAAGGAGATAGAATCGAGGAGTCCCTTTTCGACGACAGCGTTCGTCACCGCTGCCTCGGAAAACAAGGAGATCGAGATGATAAGGGGAAAAGGTTGACCTCTGAAACTTAGTTCAGCGATCACACTATTCATACGGGGAGCGGTCCACAAGGGTCGCGCGGGCATATTCCATTCAGCAAGCCAGCCGGTCGTGGGCAGACGGTCTTGGCCAAGGACCGTCTGAGCAATGCTGCGCCGGAACGGGTATGGGCCTCCTGCGTTGCCCAGGGGTGCTGCGAAAAGGGCCTTGTTTTGGGTAGTACAAACTTGAGCGTCTCAAACTGTCACGCATGCAGAACCGTGCCTGCTCTGGTGCCGAGCGCGAGATCGCGATGGAAATATAAAGAAACAACAAAAATTCGAACGCCGTCAAAGCTAAGACGCTAAGAGCACGAGCCGTGAGATGCCGTTTCACGCGTTCCAAAGTAGACATGACAAAGAAAAAGAAAAATGAAAGCGTCGCGACACAGGTGTTTCGACGTCACCGCCCAGAGATAATAGACGCGTACCCTAGCGGTGGTGTCATGAATTTGGCACTTTTGATTGTCTTGCGGCGTTCAGTCTGGCCGATTTTCGGCGTCCAAAGGTGTTTTCTTTCTTCAGCACCAGGCAGAATTAAAAAAGCTCGACCAACGTGCCATAAGTAGTGCGAGGCTCAATCAGGTGAGCTTGTACTACCCAAAACGAGGGCGCTACAGTTTGTTCAAAGCTTCAGCGCAGGAGGCCTATACGAGTGCCTGCTAGGCCTATAGACCTTTTCTGTGTACTCTCGTCCCCAGCCACCTAATAGGCGTATCCGGTATGGGCGACGAAAAAATAATCCAACGTTTCAACCTGCAAATAGTAAAAAAATAAAGGGGAAGCAAAACGAGAAAGTGTGCCGGTTACGCTTATATCCTAATGCCCTCTATTGGCGTGGCAAAGGCAAAACAATGTTTTCGCCCATACTGGAAGTGACGTCAATTCAAGATGGCGGCGCACTTGCAGAAAAGGTCTATATTCTGCCGAGCTCGCTTGGTCGGTGGGATCGTTGCCTTTGTTGCCTTTCGCGGGTGTCTGTGGATCCAGCGTTCATGTTCGTCGTGGTCGGTTTCAAGTACTTCTTCATTTTTTCTTGCTGCTTGAAGTCGGGACGCGCGAGAAGAGCACGTAGAAAATTGTCCGTTGGTCGTCGCAAATCAAGCAACTGAGCGACGTTGTCGACCATGTTGATTTGATCGTAAAAGTGCCGTAAGACAGCTTCGGAGCTGTCGTAGGATTTTGTCGTAACCTGCGCAAAAGTTACGACAATTTCGTTTCGAGGAATACGCATTTTCTCTCAAATTTGTCGTACGCACTTTTTTCGTCGTATATATATATATATATATATATATATATCAAAGAAAAAACAAATCGGGCTAGACTGTACTTCCGGTACAGTGGCAACTGTTTTAAATGAAACGACTTTGGTGCCCTAAGGTAGTGAATGAAATGCGAGGTTTGTTTATTCAATTTAAGGTGCCTCGGTGTGTGCGTGTGTCAGGGTGAAGATACCGCGCGCTGAAACGCTTGTCATCAGCATGTGAAAGAACAGACATATAAATAAACTGCTGGCTTTCAAAAAAACAACAATGAGTACATATAAAAAAAAAATGTTGGGCGGCAAATCTGCGGAGATGTCATAACTCTACAAACGCACGTGTGCATGAAGGCACTCCAATTTAACCTATGTTCTACGATCTCTACGGACGTAAGTCGTTTATAACGGCGATATGTTTTTTTTTTGTTTCCTTATGTTCGTTCCTATTTTTGTTTGACGCCATGTTCGTTTCAGCTCGCGAGAGAGTACGCAAGCACCGTCTCTCACGCCCGGCAGTGGATGGAATCGCCAAATGCATATGGTTGCCAGAAGGGGCCGTTAATCTGGTTTAGCAAAGCTAAGGGGATCATGCTGTTTTCTTTTCTTCTTGATTTTCCCTTTAAAATGGCCTGCAGTTCAAAACAACCAGTACACAACGGATGAAAATAGCCCTTCCTGAATGTTAGACCGCTAGGAAAGTAACACCTCAGAGAATATACATACCGGCTTTTCGTTTCGTGCATGTTTTGAACTAATCTTATTCACTATGCGAGCAAAAATCGATGCAAGTACTGAAAAGCAATTAGGCAATTTCGACGTTTTTGTAGTTCGGTAATTTAAATAACTGTATATGTTTAAAAAAATTAAAGACATCATAGCCGAGTAGAAACTTCCGTGCTAAAACGTGCGAGTGCGACGCTTCATTTCAGACTGTCTACCATGTTAAATAATTTGTATAGAAAGGGTCCACATTTAGAATCACTATACTTTTCTATGCGATTTTTGAATACGGCTGATGTTTTTTTTATGAATAGGATGTATTATTTCATGTACGATTGTATCATTGCTTTTATTAGTCGTGTTTTTCATTCACTGGCCTGTGTATTCTTCGTCGATATGTTTGCATCAAATCTAGTGTTGTATAAATCAGGCTTCTGCATTGGTTTGTGATCGACTTTGTACACTGTGTAGTTTTAGTCCAAATTTTAGTTGTTAAATTGTGTTTAAAACTGTCGCGAACTGCTCGGGGCTGGGACCTTTGTCAAGCTGCTCTATAGCAGCTTTTTGTCCGGGTCCCTGTTGTCATGTAAAATGTGACAGCAAATTAACTTGATTTAATTTGACGAAAAATACTTTTTTATGTAAAAAAAGAAAAGAGAGGCTATGTAGCATCGATCGTACCGTTTCCTATCTCACATTAGGTGATGTCCTCTAACTCGAAAGTACACGACGTAGAAGCACTGTAAAGGCGACATGCTGTTTTTTTTAAGTGAAACCAAATTTTGTAGTAGTACGAAAAAAATATAAAAAAGAATTTTACAGTGAAACATTTTACACTCTATGTAGAACTTCAATCGAAGCTGACGGCTTCGCGCTTTCATGCCCATTTCACTGAAGTCAGGAGAAACGATATATTGCGTCTTGTGAATACACATGGTGGAGCAGCATGTTTATGTTAGCAGCATTGTGTGTAATCCGTCGCGCAGTAGCTGCCAAAAGAAGATATTATTTGAGCACAGTCTCAACCGTTTTCGTTTACGTAGTGCTACGAATACAGCAAGCTCCGTTCGTAGAAGAAGTGGTGAGGAATTAGCGTGCTCTTTGATGATACGATTGTGATTATGAAATAAAATGTTTAATCAACCAATAATTGCGACATGTTCGTCGCTGAGACCCCGACAACTAATATCGTTCTCTGGAATGTCCATTCTAATATTTACACGTTTTGTGGATTTCATCGAGCGAATAAGAATGTTTCAACGATGAGCTAAACCCACACGAGTTCCCGAATCAAACACAGCGCTTTTGAATTTTAGCACTGTAGATAGTTCTGCGAACAGTGTATACTTGTTTGCAAATATTCGTCTAACAGTTTTGCAAATGTTGGAAAGCATCGAAATGACTCAGAATTCACTGCGGAATTGATACTCGGGGAAGATAAGACGGGGACTTTGGTACTTGGGAGAAACGGCATTTGAAACGGGGACTGCCGCGGGACAGAGGTGCTACAATCGCATACCCTTCCAAGGTCATCGCTTGGGCGACCGCGGGCGTCCAAAAACATTTTGTAGAGGCGGTGGCAAATTTCGCGCGCCGCCAAGACGGCGTTTAGTTTTAGCTTATCGGTATGTTGCGCTGAGCCTCGGTCATTCGTTTTGCTTTAGCGCTTGCATGTGTCTTACTTTGTTCCGTCTACTACGAACGGAGTTGCATATCCCCCACGGGGGTCGTTGCCCGCGGGCCTTGCCTCTTACCCGGGGCTCCAGACACACAAATCTACGCGGGCGTTCGGGGCAGGCACCGGAGTGCGGCTATCATCGGCTGGCGCGCCATTTCGTAAACTGGGCCGCGTCTCAAGCTCGAACGACTTCCTCGAAGACTTCGGGTCATGTTCCAGTGTTTCGTGACTTCGACTCGAGAGGCACCGGGCGCAACTGGTGTATACGCGCCGGCGTGGACCCGGCATCGTGGGATTCTCCACGAAACGGCTTCCCAGGCGCGCCTTCCGTTTACGTTGAGGCTCCTGCCCGCGCTCCGGGGAAAGGACGTTTGCTGGCGGGGCACGTTTCGACGATTCTCGCCTAAACCGAGAACCAGTAGATCTTCCTCGGAACATAAACATATCGGGGTTTAGACTCTCAACCGCAGGGCCCGATCTTAATGACCACCTCGGCAACAGCAACGAACTCTCGTGCGATAGGTCGAGAGTGCGTCGGGGCCTCAACCCAATGGGATGCAGACGAAGCCCTCATTGGACAGAGCGGCTTCCGGCGCACTGTCTTAAGCCCTGACCGAGCGTGTGAGCCTCGAGTTGGAACGGGCTTGCGAGCCCCTGACGGTTCTCCTCCCGCGGTTCGCCGCGTTACCTGCCGCACGCGGCAGCCCTTGTTCGCCGGCTACTTAGCCATCGCCCTCACTGTGCGCGGTAGGACACCTGACTTCGTGTCTCGCGATCGTAAGCCTGTGAGGCCAGTTATTCCCAGTTGTTTGTTTGTATCGTGTACTCCGGAAAAGTGCAAGTAAAGTTTTGTGTTTTAATCGAACACTAAGCAGTCTTGGTCGTCCCTGTCCCGAGTCCTCGCCGCCTACAGCCAGCTCTCCAGCAGCCAGCATCGTTCCACGGTCCCCCGGTCCTCGACGGTAGACACCTCCAGGGTTCCCATCGAGGTCCGGGACAACAACCTTACAACTACTCCTTTCTTTTCGTTTTTTTGTTTTTTTTTATAGGGAAAAAAAAGGGGGGTGGTGTAGGCGCTGATTGTCTTCCTCCTTGTGGCTTTTGACAGAAGCACAACGAGAGACTGGCAGAAGCAGCGCGTGAATTCTTTCCTTTGATGGATGCGATCTGTCCATGCATCCGAACATAATTTCTTTTTGCGAGCAGCTCTTAGGCGCCTGTTTCCGGCTTGAGTGGCGTCGCCGTCGCGTGATGGAGTGGTGCATCATGGGAAATATCCCATAATGCACCGCGCGGAAAGGAGGAGGAGGGGGAGGAGGAGGAGGAGGAGGAAGGAGGAGGGGGGAGGAGGAGGAGGAGGAGGGAGGGAGGGAGGAGGAGGAGGAAAGGAGGAGGAGGGGGAGGAGGAAGAGGAGGAGGAGGAGGAGGAGGAGGAGGGAGGAGGAGGGGAGGAGGAGGAGGATGGAGGAGGAGGAAGGGGAGGAGGAAGGAGGAGGGAGGAGAAGGAAGGGGAGGAGAGAAGGGGGAGGGAGGAGGAGGAGGAGGAGGAAGGAGGAGAGGAGGAGGGGGAGGAGGGAGGGGAGGAGGATGGGAGGAGGAGTATTGGTAGGATCAGGAGTTGAGGAGGAGGGAGGAGAGAGTTTGCCCTCCCCTCAGTACCCTTCCTCCTCCTCCTCAAGAGCTGCGCTCTAGTTCGGCGTTACAGGGAGTTGAAACGGCTGAATTTTTTTTTCCCTTTTAATAGTTGTTTGTTCTTGCCTTGACTCGTGTCGCTTGTGGGTGCGTTGTCGTTGTATGCCCACTATTTTTTTTTTGTTTAGTTATGTTAGTCCTTGACGCTGATGAGGCATCAAAATGGACGAAAAAAAAAGAATAAAAATTGTGCTTCAACAACAACAACAAAGAAAAATTTTGTTGTTTTTGCGATGAGGAGAGTTTTCAAAGCCCAGAGCACCTCGCCCTCGTTCCTCGCGACATGTCGCTCGCTTTCGCGTAGCACCCCTCGATTCTGAAGGCCACCGTGCATTTCCGGAAAGAAGCTTGGCGATTTTGGGTGCGCTCCAGTGTTACCAAAGATGCAGGATGGAGAGCGTAGCTAAGCACTCGAAGAGAAGGGAGGCTCTCTTCTTATCAGGACTTTCTTTTATGGGTCTCCACGTCGTGATTGTCCTACAAAATCAACTTTCATTTATTTCTCACTCGTGACTTCCAAGTACTGCGCGCAGCTAGTGAGATAGGGTACAGTTACATTTGATTAACACGATGCATATTTCTAACGTACAATAGCTTTGCGAAATCAAGGTTTTTGCTCGAATGGATAACTCACACGTACAGTTCGACGCGCAATACCTGTGACATATTGACTCGCGAGAGATGCCCCTAATACGGCATGGTCTGGCGGTGTTCCAGACCCAATATCTAAATTTTGCTTCCTTACCTGCTACTATTTTGTGCACATTTTGCACCATATCGAAATGAAAGCGCATGACGAAAGTGACGCTCGTTTTCCGCTCGATGGAAGTTTCACGCCAGCTCGTTGCCTTCGCTGGTATGTACCTTGAGCGTTTCACAGCGATGCAAAACGTTCAACAAAACAAAACAAAAAAACGTACGATGGCATCCTTTGTACACTCAATACTTTTATAACACCGAGCCGCCTCGTATCCTATTGTTTTTTGTTTTGTTTTTTCACGGTACTAATTTCTTTCTGCGCATTACGGCTGTTACGACGCCAAGTCCGTCTGCATTCTCGAATTTGAACTTATCAGATCAGAGACGGACCAGTTTAAATCAGGAAAATATAATTAACACTGTAGCAAAGCAAATCTATCATATCGATCGGAAATACGATTTGACACATTCCATCTAAACATATCCTGTGCACAGCGAATGCAAAAATGATCCAGCGTTCGAAACGCCACCACACACCACTACCATAACACCTAAGCGATTTTTGAATAGCACCGAGTACGGAAGAGAGAAAACAGTTACTAATTCACATAAACGAAGCAAATTTATTCAAAGCCCGCACACTCCGTAGGTTCAGTCTTCCTAAGGTTATCAATAGACTCGACCATTTCTTTTGTCAAAACAGATAAAAGACGTTGGAAAGATGATTAGACTGAATAAGTGAATCTAACGCGCGTATTTTACCAACCAACGGTCGCGCACCTTCAATACCATTTCCAATTGTCACTGCGCACCTTTGACACACTTTGGGGAGCAACACATATTTACGTCGCCGCCCGTGGTCTTCATTGAACGGGTAGTGCTGACCAAAATAAAATGTTAACCTGACTCTCAATCGCTCGCCGCAAAGTACGATTTCGAGAAGGGGTACTGTACGTCACTTGAGATAAAACCCCAAGCTATAGAAACGAGCGTCGTAAAAAGGGGACCGACATTTTTATTCCTACCTCCGAACAGATACGAGCGTCACCCACTGCATCACTACAGCGCACAGGCCGGACTGGGCCACCGCGCGTATTATCACTGAAGTCTGATGCAATGCACACTGAGCTGACTGACCCATACCGAGCGCGCCCGAGAGAGGGTGAAACTTCCTCCGCGCGAGAACAGCGTCACACGACACGTTTTGATCTATTTCACGCAGCGGATAACGCGGGCCTTTTCACACTTAAAGCCCCTTCATGTTTCAAAAGTAGCGCAGGTGCGTCGATGCACGAGGCACGTGCAGCTCTTGGGGAAGATCATGGCGGCACAGCGCACCACTGAGCTGGATTTCAGACGCCATGAATTTCCCAGAATTGGCGCGCGGTACGTGTCTCGAGCATGTCTACAACAATGAATGGCGCCACTTTTCCCAGGATAGAGGGGCTTTATTCACACTTCGATACTGGCGCCATCTAGAAGTCGCGTGTTCAACCACGTAACGAGCCGCGCGCCATTTGGTGTCTGAAACGGACGAATAAATAGAGGTACGGCGCGCATGAATTTCTTTGTCGGTCTTTTCTACTCAGAGGGACCAAGAAAATGGTTTCCTTGGTCTCTCTCACGGTGGAAGAAATACATTTAGGTGATGATTCTCTGTCCGACGTGGCGACCACGTTATGTTCGGCGCACCGAGCGCTTCACTCGCACGGGGATAGATGGCGCCCAAGTATCGAGTCCCTCCCAAACCGACCGCTCCGGTTGTTTCTCCCAGCGGTGGTCCCGCATTCCCTCCTCACCGCTTTTTGTTGTTCCCACGGTGGAAGAAACAGATTTATGGCGAATTCAGGTGGTCAATCGCCGGCGAGACCGAGCCGGCGGAACCGGCAACCAGAAACGCGCCGGCGGCACACCACGTGACCCTCACCACCCGAACACGAAACGCCAGACGGTGGCAGTTTACTTCGCCTCTTGCCCGCTCGACACCGCTAGCGAGAGGCTGTCGCCGCCGTCACCCATGTCCCATTGGCTTGGATTGACTCGAGTAGTGGCTGCTGAAGTGACTTCAGATCAGTTTCGCTCTTTCGTTCATTTTTTCTCACTGACCTTCTCTCCCATTTCGGAAGTGACGACACCGGATACAGTCTGGCGCCCACTCGCCCGGCCGTTTGGAGCTCGGGCAGAAAAAGCGCCGGAAAGTTGCCGGTGCTTGCCGGAGAACCACCACCTGAACGGTGCGCGCCGGCCGGAAACTGACCACGCAAACACTAGGGAATTGTAGTAGACCGTTTTTCTCCTCCGCTATGGTATCCGTGAAGAAAACGCCGCACCTGCGCATGCCCGCCGTCAGCCTTATCTGAATAGTTCAAGGTCTCGTGCAGAGCCTTTATACTGGGAGAGTTCGGCGGTTTATTGATCCACGCCGCCAGTCTGGCAACACTGATCAAACAGTCTGGCAACTGTGCGCATCGCGTTCCGAGTTGGGGCCCTGGGTTTCACTTGGCGACGATGGAAGGACGGTAGAGAAAAGGATTACAGTGACAAAGAGACGATTAGAAGATTGGTGGAAATTATCTAGGGAAAATTGAATGTTGGACAACTAACTAGCACAGCTGGGGACAGGCGGGACAGAGGGAAAATTGGGACTCCTCCCGCGTGGCTCCGGCCCAAAGTCTCAACCCTGTCTCCCAGTGGGTCCGGTGCTGGGGTAACGCCGAAAAGGTTTGACCAGAGGAAAATTGGCTACTCCCTCGCCGGGGGGAAGAGGCAGGGGGTGATGTTTTAGTTTTTTTTGTCTGATCCCCTGAAGGTCATTCTGGTGATACCCCACACTGCCTGGTGATAGTTAGGGGTGAGAAAAATTGGTCTTAAAAGGGTGGGAGAAATCACGTTTTTGTCTTTTTAGACTTAGGCTAGGTGGCGCAAGCTACCGCCCGGTACAAAGGGTATAGCCATTAACATCCATCCATCCATCCAGTTTCGTTGTCCGCCATGATGTGCCTTGCCGTCTCGAGCCGGCAGCCGCTGCACTAGCGTGGAGCGAGAGACGACGGTGAAAATGTTCGTTCTGCGCTCTGCGAGACGTTAAAAGAAAACTTAATGGGGTGCTGTAGTGCCGTTGGGTGGTCGAACAGCGCGAAAAAAAGGTTCAGGATGTAACTGGTTCCCGGAAGGAAAAGAAACCGCAGAAGGCACGAAGATCCGGGAGGCCAAAACGAAGAGGCTGGTAAGTGGAAGCCGACTTCGAGTTCTCGATTGTGCGAGGTAATTTTGCAATCAAATTATTTTGTGCGTTAAACGCGTTTGTATTTTGACTAAAACCGTGCAGCGACTTGGTGTGGCAGCGTCAGGTGTGGCGAGTGTCCGTTGATCACGAAGCCGTTTCCTGTCTAGCGAGACTTGATAATTGCGAGCAGCCTAGCTTGCAAATTTTGAACTGTGTATACTGCATTTCAGTGTAAGCGCGAGCGGAGCCGATCGCTACAAGCGCGTGGTAACGTCGCGCTGAACGACGCGTGAACTCTACGAGTGCACGCGCTCCGTCGGCGCGTTTAAAGCATGCAGCTCGCTCTCGTAGCTTCGGCCTCGCAGCTCAGTTTCTGCCGTTTCGCAAGCGCTTTTGTTTCGCTAGCGATACCTTTAGTTTGATATTTTCTTGAATGCGCGTAACAAATACTTACTTGTCATGCTTTTCTTTTTTTTTTTTAGGTGCACTTCATAGACAGTGAATTTGAAAGAGGGTTTGTCGCGATTGCAAAAAGCTCAGGCATCCACGCAATGACGACGCTGTTCTCTTCACAGCAAACCAAACAATGTCAGAAAACTCCCAAAAGACCGGCAGGTGAAGAAGCACGGCGGAAAATCACGATCAGTCCGCCGTATTCCGTGCAACGGTGCACCAACCTTGTGATGTGGTAAACAGTCGGAGAGCGATCCAGACAATCAAACTTGCCCACTGGAAAATGCGCACTAGGCCGCTGAGCTGTGTCGGACGTCGGGTGTTTTTGAGCGATTCCCCATTTATAAATGAGTGCCGTTCGTAAATGGGCGGTTTCTTTGCTAATTCTTACATGAATAAAGCACCGAATCACGAAATGCTTGTTTTCCGACTCTCTCCCTACGCCAACAAAAGCGCGAACGGCAAAACCTACACGCGTATACATCGCACGTCAATGGGGACCCACTTGCCGGGAGGCACATCATGGCGGAAGCGGAGCCCGCTGAATCTGCTAAACCTAGCGGGCCGTAAGCCCCTCCCACCCGCCGAACTCTCCCAGTATAAAAGGCTTTGGGTCTCGTGGGGGATTACGGAGTGCTATCCGGGTGTTTAGAGGGCTGCGGAAACGGTCCACTACAATTCCCAGTATTGCCGGCTTTCCGGCAAATTAAGTTGCCGACGACTCACCACCCGAATTCGTCATTAGGTGATGGCTTTCTGCCCGACGCGGGGGCAACATTATGTTCGGCGCACCGAGCGCGCTTCACTCGCATGGGGATAGATGGCTCTTAAGTATGGAATCCCTCCCAAATCGACCGCTCCGGTTGTTGCTCCCAGCGGTGGCCTCGCATTCCCTCGCTCACTGCTTTTTGTTCTACCTCTCCGCCGCCACACCGCCACCCAGTCGCCAGAGTCTGTAAATCTGTGTTCTCTTCTTCTTCGGGTTAAGGCTCACCTCCGTGCATGATGGTGGCACCTGTGATCGACACAGCACCAAAGCAAAACACGGGGCCAGCCACTGGCCGCACATTATTACCACAGCGCGAAAAAAGGCGAGCGCGCTACGCCGCCTACACCGTGGCCGCCGAGGAGGGACCTCATACCTCAGCGCCCTCCGCGCCAGTGCGCAACTAACTACTCCTGGTTTGAGGCTAGCTCCGAACATGATGGGGCTAATGGCGAATTCCACTCGTCGTTTGGAGCGCGCCGGGATCGACTTTTCTGGAGCCTGCCTATTTCACTGGGCGATCGGGATCGAGACGGACGTGTTCCACTGGTCGTTTTGGATTAGCTCCCGCTCCAGATCTTGATGTGGATCCGAGAAAAGTCACCCCGACGATTTCGGCGACCGGAAGCCAGCCGGGCCAGCCCTCGGCGCACACACGTGACTTCCTTTCTCGCGGGGCATCTCGCCTGATCTCGCCCATCTCGCCTCAGAATTCGTAATGGCCGCTTGCTTACCCCTTGGCTCGACAGCCGGTTCGTTTTCCAGGAAAGAGAAGAGAAGGTTTTGCCGGGCTACGGGCATTCCGGCAATCTTTGCTAGAAGCTCCTGAGCCATTCCTGCCGCTCGTGCGTCGCGACGCGATTGCGAAAACGTCTTCGAAACGACCGCGGCGGCTGCGGGAAGGGGACTCCCGAGCAGTTGAATGACGGGAAGGCATCCGCCGATCCCGGAGCAGTGGCCATGTTCCAATGGGGATCCGTAGGCGGCGCGACCCCGTTCGGATCGTGTACTCCATTCCGGATCTGGTCAGCTGATCCCGGCGCGCTCCAAAACGCCCAGTGGAATTCGCCATAAGCTCGCCTTCGGCGGGAATCGCTCCGATGCGACGTAACGGGGGAGGGGAGGAGCTTCTTTTGACTTCGCTCCCGGCGAGTTTCCCACTCCTCCTCGTGGGAAAGAGCATGACAGTAAGAGAAAAAGGAAAACAGAATTTAAACATATGTAAAACGTGGAAAATATTTGTTAATAAAAAACTAACCTGAAATTTTGCCGTTTTCTTATCTGCATTGAACAAGAGAAAGGAAGTGGCACTAGCTACTCAGACATCTTGCTGTTTTGAAGAGCCAATCTAATTCACCACGACTTACATCATCATGTGCGTGCTGCCAGCCTGCCGGTACAGTACTGCCGGTTCGCGCGTTTTCCTCACGCAGATACGTCCTCTGTCAGTGCGATAGATTAGCATTTCACAGTGGGCGTTCCTTTCACATCACGAACACGAGCAGGCGATTTTAGTTTAGTTTAGTTAATGGCCCGCTTGCCGTCATTTAGTTCCCCTGGTTCATTCAACCAATGTACAGCGTGGAAAAGAGCGGGAGGGGAGACCAGTTTGCCGAATGACAACTTTTGCATTTCGTTATTTATGCGATGCAAATTTCTACAATACAAAAGCATATGTGAGGTGTTGCTGTATCTAAATGTACTGGGTGTCATGCGTATCTTAAGAACGACTTCAGCCACTAAAATGGTGTTGTGGAAAAAAAAAGAGGGAATTTTCGCTGCTCGACGCGGGAAAAGCCGAAGTTCCAATGCGGCAACACTGCACAGGGCGCTGCGTCGCTTCGCTGGTTGCGTCAATCCGTCGGTCGCGCGGCGAGGCCCGCGGCGGGCTCGCGTTTCACTGCGCATGCGCGGCTACGGCGCAGGCTCTCTGCGCGCAACTCGCGAGCTGGCGCGCGCGCGGGATGACGATAAAACTTATCTTCTCAAAAAACGAGGCTGCAACGTATCGTTCGATGGCGCAAATGCACGTATTTTTCAGGTCGTTTTTTTACAGTGTACCAAGCAGACCAAGGTTTGTTTCGGACATTATGCTCCCGAAATTGGTGACTATTTTCCCTATATTCCAGAGATATCATATGTCTTCCGGTGTGCTTGTGTTGGGCAACTATTTTTGTCAGAATGAAAACGTAGAAGGCACTGTGTGTACGTGCTTTGCAAGCGTACATTGCACTCCCAGTCTCATTTACTAGTACGAGCGTAACGTTTCTTTGCTTCAGATAATCAAATAATAGAACCCATCATTTCATATAAAGTCGATGCCTTGAAATGACTGCAGAATAGGCACCGACATGGGACTAGAGGATGCTGCCCTTTCGGCGATATTTGGAGACATATAAAAAATGACCGCATCTCCACGTGGTGAATGATGTTGATTGGGGCGAAGCTCGGGTGGTGCTGATGATACTGATTTTGGTCATAGGTATTGCTGCTTGCTGTCGGCGTTGACGCTTTGCCGCCGCTTCCCGAGCTCTCAACTCCGGGTCCGCTTGGCGTTCTTGACGCTGTGCAGCAGCTTCTCGCGCCCTGGTCTCCGGAGCAGCTTGCTGTCTACGTAGACGCTGAGGCGCTGCATGCCGAGCTTTTCGGTCCTTTTCATTCATGGCAGTAGGAGAATGTGTGGTTTTCTTCTTTTTCTTTTTTTAAGCAGACAGATGGGATGGCATCTCAGAACCCCCTACTCTTTTTTTCTTCTTTTTCTTTTTTTCATAATTTTTTTTCATCATTTTTTTCCAATTTTTTTTTGCCCTACACGAGCACGTGAGCATGTGCTCACGTGCTCGTGAGCACGTGATCTCACGAGCAGAAGCACGAGCACCCTACGCCGGCCTACGGCGGACGGACATACGGACATGGCTAGCCCCTAAAGGTGTATCCACACGACGGACCGGGCCGCGGACCGATTGATCACGTGATGCGCGGCCCGCGGGCCGCCCGGCTGCAATGAGCATCCACACGGCGGACCAAAAGAGCAGACGACAGAGCGAACGGGCCGGTCTAACCTCGACCTCACAGCTCCACCAAACGCATGCAGCGAGCTGCTTTGAGGCTATTTGTAAGGAGCCAAGATGAGGTTGAACGAAAGAGACGTTTGGCCGCGGTGGCCCTGGCGTTGACTATTGAGGACGAGGAGGACTTAAGTGAACCGAAAAGGGCATGCTGGATGAAGCCCTGGATGTGCAGGAAAGATCTTGGTCTGCATAGTCAACTCTTTTCGTCGCACAACAAAAGGTTCGTCTTCTTCGTCTTCAACAGTTGGCGGTCAACAGCCAGCTTGTTGCCAGACTTAGCGCTTCAATTATACTAAAAACGCCGCGGTCCGCCGCCAAGGTCCGGGCGAGAAAAGTCGCTTGGCATTTCTCAGAAGCGCGGGCCGCGGACCGCCGGCGGACCTCGAAAACCGGTGACGTAAGATCACGTGATGCGCGGCCCGCGGACCAAAACAGCAATTTGGTCCGTCGTGTGGATACACCTTAAAGGTGTATCCACACGACGGACCGGGCCGCGGACCGATTGATCACGTGATGCGCGGCCCGCGGGCCGCCCGGCTGCAATGAGCATCCACACGGCGGACCAAAAGAGCAGACGACAGAGCGAACGGGCCGGTCTAACCCTCGACCTCACAGCTCCACCAAACGCATGCAGCGAGCTGCTTTGAGGCTATTTGTAAGGAGCCAAGATGAGGTTGAACGAAAGAGACGTTTGGCCGCGGTGGCCCTGGCGTTGACTATTGAGGACGAGGAGGACTTAAGTGAACCGAAAAGGGCATGCTGGATGAAGCCCTGGATGTGCAGGAAAGATCTTGGTCTGCATAGTCAACTCTTTCGTCGCACAACAAAAGGTTCGTCTTCTTCGTCTTCAACAGTTGGCGGTCAACAGCCAGCTTGTTGCCAGACTTAGCGCTTCAATTATACTAAAAACGCCGCGGTCCGCCGCCAAGGTCCGGGCGAGAAAAGTCGCTTGGCATTTCTCAGAAGCGCGGGCCGCGGACCGCCGGCGGACCTCGAAAACCGGTGACGTAAGATCACGTGATGCGCGGCCCGCGGACCAAAGCAGCAATTTGGTCCGTCG
>JAZHYW010070098.1:0-14413 GCA_037355805.1 Ixodes ricinus
CACAGCGTGGGCGCTTAATATAGTAATTGGGGTCAGGGTGGATATTTATACAGCGAGTCGCTGGTCGGCCGTTTTGAAGTGGGCGACGAGTCACTCGCTGTAGATGAGCAACTGAGCCACTGCAGCACAACTGCCAGCCTCGGGGTCTTTAACGTGCACACCGCAGTAGTGATACACGACCGCACGCCGGTACGATGCTTCATCCAGATCGAAGCGGGTGCTTTGTGGGAACGCGCGTTGTGTGTGTGCCGCCAATGACACAGCATGCACTCACGGGGAGCGCACGGTATAAAAGGCTTTAGGTTACTTAGGCCTAACCTACAGAAGCACCTCCTCGACTTCTGTACGCAGGCTCTGGTTTAAGCGCTCACGCATTACGCGTTGCTCGCCTTTTTTTACATTCCGTGAATCGGTCTTTAGCGAGAAAAGAAAATGGAGAATGCAGGGAGCTGGTCTATCCGTGAAACTAACGCTCTTGCGACAATAAAAACTTTAGAAATAGATTGTCACGTGTAATACATTTTATCACGCTTAGTTATCTTTCGAATGTTGCCTCTTTTGCTTCAGCTCGACCGCGTTAGTCAAAGCAATCAGTGAGTTCAATCAAGATTGAATTTACATGTTTCTGGTTTATGTGAGGCCTAAACCGATAAGTCTGTAAACACGCCCCGCCGTTCTAGTTCTGTCAATGACTATACTAGGGGAAAACGTAAAGTTTACTCATAATTGTGTTACCTAAAAAGCAGAGTGGAGAATAAAATGAAAATGATCTTAATCATGATTCAAACCGTGATTTAAATCAGCCTGGTTTTACTATAACGATTTTAAGGGGTACGGAATCCGAATTTCGGAGCTCATCTCTTTGGTTTCAACATAAAGCGGGTCAAATTGGGACTTCATCAATGGCCATATTTCGTAGGAAAACGCGAGAAAACATATTTTAAACTTAAGTAAATGGTAACTTTAGAACCACCGAATAGAGTGTCACATCGTCAAAATAACAGCAAAGCTTTATACGCCTTTTTGGTTCAACGTTAGCATATAATAACTCAGCATTCTCAAGCCATCAAACATTTGAACAGTCTTCCCGACGACATTGTCACCATATCGATGCAAAAATGTTTGTAGCGCATTACTAATCTTCTTTCTCATCCTGTACTAGTATGCAAGCTGACATTCTTCGGTGCTCCGTTATTATTAGCATTGTATTATGTTATTTTGTCCCAAAGTGTTTCCATGTCTGATTTAACTACTCTTAGTTATTGTCCTGTGCTTATTGTCTGTCATTGTCGCACCAATATGTTCTAATTTCAGTTATTCTTTTGTTTCAATGTTTTTGCGTTGTACTATATGCCTTTGTTGGAAAATAACCCCCCTCATGTAATGCCCACCGGGTCTTTGAGGTATTTTGAATAAATAAATAAATAAATAAATAAACCACCAACCACCTCGTGGATGTCTGTGAAGCTTCGATGGAATGTCGTGACGACATCACGTCACTAAGAGGAGCGCCACAGCGGGAATACGCTCACTCGTAGAGATTACTTAGGCCTGAACGTTACCGATCCGCTTTGGTAAAGAAAGTCACAGCAGAGTTGCATGGCCACCATTGGTTTCAGTTTCGGGGGTATTTCCGGCAACGCGTGTTTTGGGGTGGTTTGGGGATTTTGTTCGAGCGATGTAATGTCGACATATACGCTATGTCGGATTTAAACGGGTCCGAATGCCCACCTCTCCCGATGACGGGATTGCCGCCTTGGTCGACTGCTACGCGTACACGACCTCTACGAAGTCCACACATCTACCACCGTTGTGCTAAAAGGAGACGGCCCGTACGCATATCCCTACCGAAAACCCAGTATAAGTTTTCACTATCTCGATTATGGAACTGGAAATTTGTTTCTGGGAATCCGATATCCAGATTGCAGACAAAGGAGTAATTTTAAAAAGCCTGAATTCCAGATGGAACCCAGGTAGATTTCCAGTTCCATAATCCAGATGGCGAAAATTTATTTTGAATCTTTCGTTCGGTATCCCTTCAGTATCCCTTTAAATCAAACCTTTACCGGATAAATATATATATATATTTTTTAATTTGTCGTTTGTTTCAAATTTGATGTTCTATATTTGCATTTGTTTTGTGTTTAAACCAAAGGAATCATCAAGCAAGATATATTTATATAAGGTTGAACACGAACACGATGCAGTTGTCATTTGAGCAAATGAAAACGATGAGCCTTCTTTCCACCATTCACTTCGTTCGCCAGCAACGTTACGTTCTATTGCAAGTAAATAACGACGCGAAAGAAAGAAAGTAACACTAGAAAATTAATGCCCTATTGTAAGAAAATCAGAACGCGAAAGGAAAAACAAATGATATGTTTTCACTAACTAAAACATATCAAAACTGTGTTTGATTTGTTCTCCAATGACGGGGTTTACTTAATGAAAAGTTGTTGAATAAACTGTACTTTAAATTTACAATAATTATCTTTCTACGTTGTCTTCAGTGATCGGACGGATCGATCAACCAATCTGTCATGTTCAAAAATTCATCTAGGGAGTAAGGTACACTCTATTATAGCCACAGTGATGTATATCAAACTGTAATATGAATCAAATTAATTTGATGTAAACCAAATAAATCGGATTTATTTGATTTCTGCAAAAAACATATTGGCTTTTTTTGTTATCCTGCTACAACGTGAAAAAACTACTTCAACGATTGATACACTCGTTAGTTAATAAATCTCGAACTGTAGCTGAATAAATTACAATAAATATTGGTGATACTTCGTGTCTGTCTGCGCAAACCTCAAATGCAATTTCTGAATATAATATATATATATTTTTTTTTTTTTTATTGTAGTGCCAGTTAGCTTTGTCTGTAAACATTATTTTGCTTTCCATTATTAGGGTTACTTCGCCCGCACGCGAGAGAAAATTCGGTTCACGTTTGCATCAAAACGAAACCACAACAGCAACAGCATTCCGCGGAAGCAGACGAGCAAGTCACGCGAGCAAGGCGGCGGTCGACCTACAATAATAGCAGACGTTAGGAACAGAGCACGCGCAGAAGCAGACGACGCGCCACACCCGAATAGCGCTCGCTGCACACAGAGCCGCCGCTCTTGCATCGTGCCTCTCTCTGTTCCTAACTTGGTTCCCACACTTTGATGTAAGGCTCATTACCCGGTGCTTCTTTGCATCGACGTAACGAGATTGCGCGCTTACCGCGATACCCAATCCAAGGCATGGAGCCGAGCCCCCAAGGCCTGCTCCAGTTCGTGTCGTCTTACTTTTCTTTCTAGAGCACGACTTATCTGGATGTCTTCGAATCGAACCAAAAGACTTCCTCCGTCTTGAGCCTAGAGGCACGGATACCTTGCTCGCTCTTTCTGTTTTTTAGTTGGACGCTGATCTGCTGATCGTCTTTATAATCTCTCGAACAGATCTTCGGCACTCGGTCGTGTCGGTACGTGGCTCTTCTGCACGCTAAGGATAGCGACAGCATGATGGCGACGCCTTGAAAGTGTCGTGAGGAACTTCAACTCAATCGTGGTGACCCTAAAATAAATGTTCTGCTTTTTCTCTTCTTTTGTTTCTTTGGAAGCGTTGAGTGGATTTAATTGCCTAACTCCGTATAATCAACACCACCTAGGAGATAAGTCCTCGCTCCGCCCCTCAAGCGTTATCACTAGAAATTGAACACAACGTGGCCTGGCTTGCGTCAGCGTCGCCACCGACGCGTTTTGCAGCGTCTCACAGTCAGTGTTGTAGGCGACACCGAAAAAAAAAGTAACGAAATACGTTAAGCAAAATCAAAATTGAAGTGTTTCTTTCTTTTTTTTTTTTAAGTCTCGGGAAGAATTTTAGCGAGTATCAAAGTGCGTTACCCGTGCCTCGAAATAAGTAACGTAAGTAAGCTACCAGTTACAGTTTTGAAAAACCTAACGAGTACATTAAGAGGTTACCAGAAAAAGTGCTTCCGTCACCGGTAACGCCGTTATTTTTGTAACGCGTTACTGCCAACACTGCTCACAACGAGCGCGACACCAATACGCAGCGACTCCAAGACGAACTACTACCGATGACGTCATGCGCATAGGCCTTGTCTTTTAAATCGCATCGGTATATAATACGGTTGTTTTGGTGCGTGTTAAACGGCGTGATTTTCTTATGCTTATTCGGAAAAGCGATGTTTACCTGCGCCTTTTTCTTTTTCTTTTTTTATATGCGGAGCATTTGGAAGATTCGAAGTTGTCGACACCTATGCGGGAAGAAAGTGAGGGTTAGGAGGAGTCGAGAGCGAGGGGGAAGTCAGGACACTGAGATCCGGTTGAATGATTAGCGGGAAAACGCAAAGCTAGTTGCACTTGTATCCCCTGCACTCGTCGAGCGCGTTCGAATGGGAAAGTCAATCCCCGGACGCCGGGGTTCAGCGTTCGCTAAGTTAGCTAGCTTTGAGTTCTACCCACTAATCGCTCCAATCGGAGCACGGCGTTCCGACGTCCCTTCTGTCTCCTCCTCTCCCTCAAGAAACGCAGGGTCGTGCCCACCGTTCTGTAAAACGGTGTGCACAACCAGTGCCGCCTCTATACGTTCAGTGCCTGTCAAAAGAGTTGGAAACCAATGGCCGCCGCCGCCGTCGTCGCAGGTGCAACGTTTTGACGCTAGGCGCGCCACTGAAACAGGGTCGTTTGGATGGATAGATGTATGGATGGATGGCATGTCATCCATCCATCTATCCATACCTTCTGGCTGTTCCGCTGCTGCTCCGAATACGCGGGCGGTACGCTAGCGCCGTACTACCCGCGCATTCAGAAAACGCATGTGACCATAAGGAAATTCTGGCGCTCTGATTGTCGTGTTTGATATTTAAACGTTCCGCTTTTTTGGTAGAAGCAGACGGCATACCTTTTGGTGCTCGATGCATACCTTAGTACACGACGTCGCATTCGGTGCCCAGTTTTTTCATCGAATTGCAGTAAGCCACTCTTTCTCAAGTCAATGTCAGCTGGGACTCGATGAGAAGAAAGCCCTACAGGCTTCCTTTTTTCATCCGAGTTGCATCGGGGCTCGCAAGAGTTCGTCATTTTAACAAATATTTGCGTCGAAGCGCAGGCAGACGACGCCTAACGCCGAGCGCCAAGCCCAAAACGGACCGACAACTGTTCATCAACCGATACAAAGGGAAAGCCGCGCGATCCAAATCCAAATCCAAAATCCTACGCGTGATGATGATGATGTACCCTGTTAACGTGGCGCTCTCACGCGGCCACCACGACCGTTGGAAATGACGCACTGATGTATATTGTAGTAAGCTGAATCGCGGACCGAGGCTTGTTTTGCTGGGGTTGAGTGCCACGGTCGGCCGCCATTACTTGACACCAGCAAATGCATCCAACCGTGAGAGAAAAACGTGAAAAGGTTAGACTTCTCTCATTTGTATTGTATTCTGGACTACCAAACTTCGACGAAGTTTCCTAGAATGGTAAGAAATTTTTGTGTTGTAATATTAATGCTTCCTACACTGAAGTTTTAGGAGAAAATGCTTTTCTATCCTTCCTTTACTTCCTACACGGGCCTCACGAGCAGGTAGTGGGAGCAACGCCGTCATGCAAGCTAGGAGCCAGAAAAGTTTGCGTCAATGCCGTGATTACTTTTATATTTTTACTTTCGAAAGGTTGGATATTGCGTTTGAGGCATCATTTTTGTTTTCAAATCAAAGCAGGCTATGTCTGACGACAAATCTACTTTTTCTCGCTAAAGTAACTTCTCTTTTAAAAACATTCTCATAGGAAACTGTTCGTGTTGCGAGTTATTTTAAGCAAAAACGGGAGTTTTGAAGCATGACGACAACGATTCGGAACAGTCGAGCAGGCGAATGCCGTCGATGGCAGCAAAGAACAGATTGGCACGCTGTTTGTGTCATTTAAAAGCCTTCTCAACAGTTAGTGACGACTGCGAATTTTGTCTTAAACTTCCTGCGAAACCTCGTAAAAGTTTATTCACAATACACGTCACCCAAACTTCAAAAGTTCGTTTTTATTCATTCCTCCCATAGACTTGCCTGTATTGCGTGGTGTCAAGCGATGGCCGCCGGTGGTGCCCTCGTCGGGCTTCCCGATCCACAATCCATCTTACTACAAGAGAGGTCAGTGGTGTGCACTCGTTTTAAAATATTTAACAGTTCTGCAAAGCCTCGCATCCCTGAATAGCCTAGAAGTCGCGAGGTTTTTCAAAAATGTATGTCTGAGTGCGTCTTATACAACGGTACGATTTATCTGCATGTTATTGTTTTTTTTAATATATATGTGCATGGACTTAACTGCGGAAGTTTGCCAAGGGGGTTACGTTTATTGTTCAATTCGTTGACGAGAATACTAAAGCTTGCTTTCGCTCCCGCATATATTGCGATCACGATACGCATATGTGGGCTCTTTAATGCAGTTTCGTCTCGCCGACCATAAAAATATATAGGTGCAAGTTCTATACCACTTTTTTTTCCCCTGAAAACAGATGCTTATCGAGGGAGCGACTTATAAACCGGAAAATATGGCACTATTATTGAAGCACGGCCTGTTTGCGGACTTTGGTCTGCCGGACCAGAGTTGGCGGGGCAAGCCATCCATGCCGATAATATAGAGGGCTAGAGATACCTCTCCATCGAAATATTTCAAACTGACATTAATCTCAGCGTTAACTGTTACGACGAATGTGCCCATCTTTCTCATATATCTCTTCGAATAGACAATCTTATACGTCACTTATTTACGGTTATTTTTCTTGCATAAAATGAAAATATTTTCTTGTTTGTCTAAGGACGCCCGCCAGTCAACTTGATGTAAATTATAACAATGCTAATAATAGGACAAAAATAAACAACAACACTATACCTGCTGGAGGTGGAGCCTGTGAACAAGGAGCACTGATCGCGGTTATAAGGTTGCAATTCTTCGTCCACGAAGGCTTTTAAAATCAGGGAAGGTACTGAGATAATTCAATATTGCATTAATATTAGCGGATACAGGATGAAGGTCATGCAAATGGTTGGCCACAAGGACCAGCCCATTTTGGCGCGCTTTGCAAAACTCGAATTTCAACCCTACGTTCCGGAAATAGGACTCGTCAGAACGTAGTGTTGCAAAAAAGCTTTGTCGATTCTTTTTTTCAACTCAGAGGTGTTTAATATAAAAATAAACGCAAAACGGCGCCCGTGCATTTCCTATGTTCAAAACCAGCCTATTTGTCTTCTGCTAACTGGTTTGTGAGTCGTTCCCAGGTGGCTTGCTGAAAGCAAAACCGCAAAATAGCGCACCAAAAGAGACGAGGACAGGGACAGGAACGAAACACAGAAGACAGGCACGCGCTAACTCGCAACTCAAATACATTGTACGCTGGAAAAGAAGAGAGAAGCAGGAACGTGCGGCAGGCTCGAGGAAAAGAACACTGGCACCAGGGGTACAGTGCCAGGGGCGCAGCAAGGACATCAAACGTAGAGTTGTCTGTATAGGATCCCGACGTGAGCAAGAGTTGCGCGTCTGCTTTCCAAGTGCCGCCGCGCCGCTCTATATATTCGCCGAGATCGATCACGTGAGGAGCTAAGCATCCCGAGCCATGCAGGAAAGTCGCTTCGTCGACGCTGCACGCGCCTCGGCGTATGTTCCCTTGCTTTTGCCTGCCTTCTCCTCCTTTACTGTTTTCTACGCGCGGCGGCGGGCGCGGCGCAGCTATTTGCCGGCCTCGCTGACGGTGACCGGCCGCGATCGACGGAGCACGGCTCCTACAGGCGTGAGGAGTGGCTTTCCGCATAACTTAGGATTCCAAGGTGTCTGAACGCGTAACTCCGACTCCCGTAGGGAGCCCATACAGGAACTGGAATCTAAAGTAAAGTTCCTTGATAAAATTTACGCTACTAAGTACCGCTAACCCTTCTTGTGGAAACGCTCAAGACACGTGCCACGATGGCGTGCTTTGCCGCCATTCGCTTCCAGGGGACGCTCGAGACACGGGTCTGGTTCACTGGCGCATTCGACGCTTTTTGCAAGACAAACGCAAACACATCGAGGGGCTTTAATCAAACGCATTCACCAGTTTTTAAAAAGGATAAAGTAGATACGAACGTGCGAAAGGCTCCAAAGAAAAAAATTACCGGCCCGAGAGGCGCAGCAACGACTTCAATCATACTCGCTACTCTCTAAAAAAGAAATTTCCTCGTCAGTTCGGGAAACTTAAGGCTGGCTGACACAGTAGTCTCACAAACCAGAGATTATAAACGCTTCAAATATTTTTCTAGTGTGTTCGTCTCTGTATCGACCTAATGCAGTAGTTTGATCTAAGTAACGACACAGAGCAGGTTGTACAATGTATAGGTGACCACCCATTGTAGCACTTTAGGTACATTATTATGTTACCTAAATCTGATCATTCAAACACCGTCCAGTTTGACCGACGTAAGATCTACAACAAAAAAGGGGATAATATCCATCCTAATGAACAGTAACAAAGAGAGTGGCAGTTTCTGGGAGTATGCTTGTTTTGAAATGTTTTCGTTTTAGCTCCAACATTAGAACACATTTGGCTCATTGTTTTGAGGAGCAGAGAGCAATAAGGGGGAGGCAATACCGGTTAGTTAGCTGGTTGAGATTATGGGAAATATTATGCAAGTACGGTAAACGAGGTGCTGATTATACTGTACTTACATAATACTTCCCATAATCTCTGACCATGAAAAATTTAGCCAAATGTGTTCTAAGGTTTGAGTGAAAGCAGTAAACATATCAAAACTAACGTGCTTAATGAAACATACCTCTTCCTTTGTGCCCTGTTCATTGGGGGTGGTCTGTAACATCCCCCTTTCCTGTGGTAGATCTTACGTCGGTCGAACAGGACGGTGTCTGAATGATCAGATTAAGTAACATAATCTCTCTCTAAAGCTCTAAGGTGGAGGGTCACCTACCATTGCACTGCACAACCTGCTTTTGTTTACGTTACTTCTCCGGTTTGGGAGACCGCTGTGTCAGCCAATCTTCTGTGTCCTTAACTGACAAGGAGAGAAAGAGAGAAAATAAACTGTATTCATCAAAGAGCAGACGCTGTATTCGTCCCCTGGTGGGTGGCCTCCTCCATTCAGGAGTCCAAGGTCCTTGGCTGCTTACCGGGCCCTGTCCATCAGCTCGGTCATGTTCACCAGGGTCCACGCTGGTCAGCCGACTCTCCCACTGCTCTCTGGTGGGTCTCACTATGAGTTGTATCGCCGTGCTGCCCTGGCGTTCCCATACAAAATGGTAGAGGTTGTTGGGCACCTTGCAATCCTTGCAGTCATATTTGTAGCCGGCTGGGTGTCTCAGGTGGTAGAGCATACCATGTGGATAGGTGTTGGATTGCAGCTGCCTCCAAAAGACTGCTTCTTCCCTGGATTGCTTCGGGTAGGGTGGTGGATAGACCCTTCTTCCGAGTCGGTAGTGTTCTAGAATATCTACACTTCTTTTGGGGACGCCATCATCCGGGCTCGATAGGGCTCGATTGATCGGCAGGGAGGGCCGGAGAGTATAATCTTAAGCCAAGGCATGGGCCGCCTTATTCCCACCAGATCCTCATGACTCGCAGTTCAGACTGTCTGGATTCCTGGAAGCTCTCTGTTTATTGTCAACATCTGGAAAGCCGCTGCCTGCCACTCTCCCCCTCTAGAAAGTTCTGCATGCTGCCTGTCAGTCCGTGATTATTGTGAGGCGTTCTCTGCTCGTCGTAGCAGCCAAGAGCGATAGCCGTTTCTTCCCCCGCTTCTGTCTCTTGGGCCCTGACTGTCGCTGCTGCCAACTCCTTCTGCTGCCGTCCACTGCGTGGACTGCATATGCTACTTTCCCTGCATACTTGGCTGCATCGGTGTATCTTGTGGACTCCGCTCTCCCCTCGTACTGTGTCCTGAGAGCTTCCACCCTGGCTCACCTCCACTTCTGTGGTGTTCCAGACGCATATTTCTCGGGATGGGCGCCACCCTTATTTTGTTCCTTAGGTCTAACGGGGTTCTCTGTTTGCCTCTTGTCTCCCCTTGGTCCGGTGGCCTAGACATTCCAGCGTGGCTCTTTCCGCGGCCGTGAGGTCGAGTCTTTCTAGTTGACTTGTTTTGTGGGTGTCTACCATCTCCCCCCCCCCCCCCCCCAAGCTGTGGACCTCAAGTTTCATTACCCTCTCCGTCGAAGTTGTTGAAGATAGCACCGATGCCAGCTTGTAGCTCTTTCTGATGAGCCCGTTGATCTTCTCCTTTTCGTTTTTCTGAAGCCTCAGGTACGGAGTTTCATAGGTGATCCATGTGACCAGCAAGGCTTGCACCAGTCTCAGTGAGTCCTGCTCCTTGAGTCCGTGCTTGCGGTTGGCCACCCTCCTTACTAAATCTGTGACTTGGGAGACCGTCTCCTGCAGCCGCTTTGCTGTGCTTTTTCCCGCTCCATCTCCTCGGAATTCAGCCCAGGATCCGGATCGCATTGACCTTCGGTATGATGACTCCGTTAGGGTCAGCTCCGGGCCGGCTCCTCCGTTGGTGACTAGCCTTCGTGTTCGTTTCTTCGGGATTAGCAGCTCTGACTTCTCCGGGGCACACGCCATACCGCAATCCCTTTGGTATGCTTCAGTCTTGTACACCGCCTCCTGCAAGGCATTCTGCTTGGTTTCTGCTGAGCCGGTTGTCATCCGCACTGTCCAATCATCGGCGTAGATGGTGTGATCGATTCCTTTAGTGCCCTTCAGCCTCTCAGGTAGTCCCCACATCGCCAGGTTCAAGAGGAGTGAAATTTATTTTTTCAAGAGTAGCGAGTACTGTTTAAGTCGTTGGCGCGGCCCTCGGGCCGGTGATTTTTTCTCACGAGCCTTCCGCACGTTCGTGTCCACTTCATCATTTTAAGACTGCTGAATGTGCTCAATCAGAGCCGTTTATACTGAGAGTTTGGCCTTCTTAAGGGAGAGTTTCACAGTCTGTTAACCACAGCGGCGTAGTCTGACAACCGGGGAAAAGACTACTTCCGTCTGCATTTTATGCCTCTGACTCATAGGAACTCTATGTGATTTCTCAGGAATAAACAAGACAAAGAAGTAACACCAATTTGTGTTCTTCGCGAAACGCGCTGGTTCTAGCGGTCAACAAGCTCCACCCACTGGTGAAACTCTCAGTAACAAACGGCTCTGTGCTCTGGTGTCTTACTGTGCCCCTGGTGCCTGTGTTCTTTTCCTCAAACCTGCCGCACGTTCTTGCTTTTTTTTTTTTTCAACGTAGAATACATTCGATTTGTTAGATAGCGCTGGTCTGTATACCGTTAGAGTGTACTAGAAAGGACGAGCGGGACCATTGTTATCTCTGCACCTCCGCATGTGAAAGAAAACGGCTAATTAATTAAGCTACTTCGCTCGTCAGCAGCCCTTTTCGGGCGCTTGAGCGAAGAGGTTCGGATTAACCGTTATTTTTTATGAAAAACGCGTTGCGTTCCAACGCCAAGTTCGACCGGCATACTGGTCAAGGTCATAGAAACAATAGAACGCCGGGCTATATGTTTCATGCAGCTCTAGACGTAAGGCGTCACGTCAATACATAACGCCACTGCGACCTGACTTGTCATAACGCCATGCGACGTCACGACGACGCTTGACGTCAACGTCGTCATCGACGTTGACAACACGCGTTATACAACCACAAGACTGCGTTCTGACGTCATAGCGTACTGACTTTGACGACGAAGACGACGATGTCACGCGGTGTCAAGATGACAACACCTTTTCAATCCGATGTCATAAAGACGCTTGGTGTCAGGTCTCGACGTCGTTGTCGACCTGACGCAACTCAGCGTCCCAACGACGTCCCGACAACATTACGACGTCGACGTCGACGTCAACGACGACGACGTTACACGACATCCACACTTCGTCGTGACGGCGCGTCGACGTTGATGTTGGCGAAGGCGACGACGTTGCACGCCGTCAAGGCTTCGTCGTGACGTCGTTGTGACGTTAACGTTTACGAAGACGTCACGACAACGTTAACGTGACGTCATAGCCATGTTTGACATTGCGTGGGGCGTCGACATCAACGTCGGCATCGACAACCACGTCCACGTCGTCCACGACGCGGCGCAACGTCACGAACGCGTTACAACGGCGACTTGGTGTCGTGTAACGGCGTCGTTCTCAACGCCACGTAACGTCACGACCGCGTTTCAGCGGCGACTTGATGTCCGGAAACGGCGTCGCCCTCGACGCGACGCGATGTTACGACGGCCTTACGACAGCATCTTGGCGTCGCGCAACGTCGTAGTCGACGATGACGCCGTGGCGTCGTCGTAACGTCACGTCGTCGTGACGTGGTGTTTTGGCGTTACCTCCGACGTCAAAATCATGAACAAAATACAATATAGCCCCTAAGGGGCTAGTACTGCTTATATGACCTTGACCTGTGTCATCGATCGCTTCGATCGCACCGAAGGCGGCGCTGCGATCGAAGTGGCTTGGTTCCACCTGATCGCTTTCGACATTTTGAGGTGCAACCGAAAGCATGAGCGGAGCTTGTAGCTCGCCTAATTCAGTCGCTTCTAGTTATCTCTAGTTCTGTGTTCCATTCCTGTCATTGTCCTCGCCCTTGTGCGCTATTTTTTCATCGTGCCAACCAGCACCAACTTGCCCAGCCAACCACCTTACGACGCTAAGAACCAATAGCAGAGGCTGGCGGTGAGCAAGATAAGCGCGATAATTAATAACTTTAAAGAAACATATGAACAATAGCCACACCGAGAGCAAGCTCCAAAACCAGTGTGCAGACGATAAATCTCGGGCACGGGACGGTGGAACGCATGGCCGCCATTTTTGCTCTATTTAGCAATATTACACCATCTTTAAATTAAGGTCTAAGAAAAATAAGCCTACAACTTGTATTGCAAAACGACTTTCGCGTGCCCAATTTCAGGCATGTACGGAGTAGAGTTGGAATTTTGCGAGGCGTGCCATAATGTGCTGGTCCTCACGGCCGCACTCCGGTATGTATGTGTGTATTAAACAAATACGTACACACGTCGGTCAATAAACTCTCATAAACGCCGATAACCAATAATTCGGTTTATTCTTCCTAGACGTTACGTCCAGAGTGACTAAACAAATTTGCCGTCTCTGGCATTTTTCAAAGGCGTTCTAAATGCATAGCATTTATAGGACTTCTACGCCCGCCACCTTTTGAGGGCACAGCAAGGGGTTCCACTCAAGGCGCAGCTACTGCCAGGGCTCTCTGCACATATAAAGCCGACCAAAGTTCCACGTGACGGTCACGGTAGTCACGATGTCGCGAGTTACGTGGCGTCACCCGACATCACAGTGTCGCGGGATGTACATCAAGACGTCATTTCAATGGCGTCACACTGACGTAACGTTACCAAATGACGTCGCGTCACGTGACACACTACGACGTCCCATTGTCGGCGTGACGTTACATGACGGTGATATCACGATGTTACCCGACGATGTCTCGCTAATGTAATCACGTGACCTGGTCGAGATCACGTCACGTAGACCTGATAGCGTGATCTCAGGAAGTGTGACGTGGGACCGTGACGTCACGGTATCGCGTGCCACGTGATATTCTGGTGTCGCCTGACGTTACACGAAGATCCATAAATGCATGATAGCATAGAGTGTAGCCTGTGATGACGTCACAGTGACTCGTGACACTGCCGTCATCGAGGCTACGTCCCAGACTCGGTCACGAAATCGCTAAGACTGGCCTTGTTTATGGCTATGCATTCAAAGATCGTTTTGGCCGAACAACTTTCCTATGAGAATGTTTGGTGAAAAGTAAAAACGAAAAAGAGGAAGCGAAGTAACGACGAACTCTGTGTCTATTATATTCTGAGTGGTTTCATATTGAAATTGAACACGCGTGTCCGGGTGGTGCATTTTGACTTGACTTAAAAAATATGTGCATATTATAGCCAGATTTTCGCAATGAACAATCTCGCTCTTTCTCTTTATTTTATTTTTATATTTCGTCTCGCACTTTATTTTTAGTTCAATTTTTTTTTTTTTTTGATTGGAGCGAGCTAAATTATTACGTTTAGTGCTGCTTGATTTTTGTACCCAGTTCTGTCGTTTGTTATAAATACGTGAGAAAGGAAAACACAAGCAGCAAGTTCTTCTTGAAAATGTATGACGCATGGCCTATATTTTCCTGTAAAGTGAAATGATTTGGCAAAGTGTAAGCGCGAGAAATAAGATATGTCGAACAAACATCGCATCTGATGTTTTGGTGATATATTTGGGGCATTGTATGTTAACGATTCATTACATTTTGTTTGTTAACTACTACATGTATGTAGGCTATACATGTTATCCACTGGCGATAGCATTAGTTTAGTTTATTGCCAACAAATAGTTTATATAC
>JAZHYW010070099.1:0-13578 GCA_037355805.1 Ixodes ricinus
ACAAATCAGCGAGCGTCTAGAAACACGCGCTGTGTGTGTGCCGCCAATGACACAGCAGGCGCCCACGGCATGCACGCTATAAAAGGCTTAGGTTACTTAGGCCTAACCCAAGAAGCCCTTCTCGATTCTGTGCGCAGCCTGGTTTAGCGTCAAGCATTACACGTGGCTTGCCTTCTTACATTCCGTGAATCGGTCTTGAGCGAGAAAAGAAAATGGAGAATGAGGGAACTGGTCTATCCGTGAAACTAACGCTCTTGTGACAACAAAACTTAGAAATAGATTGTCACGTGTAATACATTTTATCTGCATAGTTATCTTTCGAATCTTGCCTCTTTTGCTCCGCTCGACCATGTTAGTCAAAGGGATCAGTGAGTTCAAACAAGATTGAATTTACATGTTTTTGGTTTAAGTGGGGTATAAATCGGTAATTCTGGAAGACACGCCCCGCCGTTCTAGTTTTGTCAATGACTATACAGAGGAAAATCGTAAAGGTTACTAATAATTGTTTTACCTAGAAAGCAGAGTGGAGAATAAAATGAAAATGATTGAAATCATAATTGAAATCGTGATTCAAATCGTGATTTTAGTCAACCTTGTTTTACTACGATGAAGGGGTACGGAAACCGATTTTCGGAGCCCATCTCTTTGCTTCAACATGAGGCGGGTTGAATTGAGACTTCACCGATGGCAATATTTCGTACGAAAACGTGAGAAAACCTATTTTAAAGTGAATTAAACGATAACCGAAAACCACCTCGTGGATGTCTGTGAAGCTTCGATGGAATGTCGTGACGACATCACGTCACTAAGAGGAGCGCCACAGCGGGAATACGCTCACTCGTAGAGATTACTTAGGCCTGAACGTTACCGATCCGCTTTGGTAAAGAAAGTCACAGCAGAGTTGCATGGCCACCATTGGTTTCAGTTTCGGGGGGTATTTCCGGCAACGCGTGTTTTGGGGTGGTTTGGGGATTTTGTTCGAGCGATGTAATGTCGACATATACGCTATGTGGATTTAAACGGGTCCGAATGCCCACCTCTCCCGATGACGGGATTGCCGCCTTGGTCGACTGCTACGCGTACACGACCTCTACGAAGTCCACACATCTACCATCGTTGTGCTAAAAGGAGACGGCCCGTACGTATATCCCTACCGAAAAACCCAGTATAAGCTTTCCCTATCTCGATTATGGAACTGGAAATTTGTTTCTGGGAATCCGATATCCAGATTGCAGACAAAGGAGTAATTTTAAAAAGCCTGAATTCCAGATGGAACCCAGGTAGATTTCCAGTTCCATAATCCAGATGGCGAAAATTTATTTTGGATCTTTCGTTCGGTATCCCTTCAGTATCCCTTTAAATCAAACCTTTACCGGATAAATATATATATATATTTTTTTAATTTTTCGTTTGTTTCAAATTTGATGTTCTATATTTGCATTTGTTTTGTGTTTAAACCAAAGGAATCATCAAGCAAGATATATTTATATAAGGTTGAACACGAACACGATGCAGTTGTCATTTGAGCAAATGAAAACGATGAGCCTTCTTTCCACCATTCACTTCGTTCGCCAGCAACGTTACGTTCTATTGCAAGTAAATAACGACGCGAAAGAAAGAAAGTAACACTAGAAAATTAATGCCCCATTGTAAGAAAATCAGAACGCGAAAGGAAAAACAAATGATATGTTTTCACTAACTAAAACATATCAAAACTGTGTTTGATTTGTTCTCCAATGACGGGGTTTACTTAATGAAAAGTTGTTGAATAAACTGTACTTTAAATTTACAATAATTATCTTTCTACGTTGTCTTCAGTGATCGGACGGATCGATCAACCAATCTGTCATGTTCAAAAATTCATCTAGGGAGTAAGGTACACTCTATTATAGCCACAGTGATGTATATCAAACTGTAATATGAATCAAATTAATTTGATGTAAACCAAATAAATCGGATTTATTTGATTTCTGCAAAAAACATATTGGCTTTTTTTGTTATCCTGCTACAACGTGAAAAAACTACTTCAACGATTGATACACTCGTTAGTCAATAAATCTCGAACTGTAGCTGAATAAATTACAATAAATATTGGTGATACTTCGTGTCTGTCTGCGCAAACCTCAAATGCAATTTCTGAATATATATATATATATATTTTTTTTTTTTTATTGTAGTGCCAGTTAGCTTTGTCTGTAAACATTATTTTGCTTTCCATTATTAGGGTTAGTTCGCCCGCACGCGAGAGAAAATTCGGTTCACGTTTGCATCAAAACGAAACCACAACAGCAACAGCATTCCGCGGAAGCAGACGAGCAAGTCACGCGAGCAAGGCGGCAGTCGACCTACAATAATAGCAGACGTTAGGAACAGAGCACGCGCAGAAGCAGACGACGCGCCACACCCGAATAGCGCTCGCTGCACACAGAGCCGCCGCTCTTGCATCGTGCTCTCTCTGTTCCTAACTTGGTTCCCACACTTTGATGTAAGGCTCATTACCCGGTGCTTCTTTGCATCGACGTAACGAGATTGCGCGCTTACCGCGATACCCAATCCAAGGCATGAGCCGAGCGAGCCCCAAGGCCTGCTCCAGTTCGTGTCGTCTTACTTTTCTTTCTAGGAGCACGACTTATCTGGATGTCTTCGAATCGAACCAAAAGACTTCCTCCGTCTTGAGCCTAGAGGCACGGATACCTTGCTCGCTCTTTTCTGTTTTTAGTTGGACGCTGATCTGCTGATCGTCTTTATAATCTCTCGAACAGATCTTCGGCACTCGGTCGTGTCGGTACGTGGGTCTTCTACACGCTAAGGATAGCGACAGCATGATGGCGACGCCTTGAAAGTGTCGTGAGGAACTTCAACTCAATCGTGGTGACCCTAAAATAAATGTTCTGCTTTTTCTCTTCTTTTTTTCTTTGAAGCGTTGAGTGGATTTAATTGCCTAACTCCGTATAATCAACACCACCTAGGAGATAAGTCCTCGCTCCGCCCCTTAAGCGTTATCACTAGAAATTGAACACAACGTGGCCTGGCTTGCGTCAGCGTCGCCACCGACGCGTTTTGCAGCGTCTCACAGTCAGTGTTGTAGGCGACACCGAAAAAAAAGTAACGAAATACGTTAAGCAAAATCAAAATTGAAGTGTTTCTTTCTTTTTTTTTTTTTTAAGTCTCGGGAAGAATTTTAGCGAGTATCAAAGTGCGTTACCCGTGCCTCGAAATAAGTAACGTAAGTAAGCTACCAGTTACAGTTTTGAAAAACCTAACGAGTACATTAAGAGGTTACCAGAAAAAGTGCTTCGTCACCGGTAACGCCGTTATTTTTGTAACGCGTTACTGCCAACACTGCTCACAACGAGCGCGACACCAATACGCAGCGACTCCAAGACGAACTACTACCGATGACGTCATGCGCATAGGCCTTGTCTTTTAAATCGCATCGGTATATAATACGGTTGTTTTGGTGCGTGTTAAACGGCGTGATTTTCTTATGCTTATTCGGAAAAGCGATGTTTACCTGCGCCTTTTTCTTTTTCTTTTTTATATGCGGAGCATTTGGAAGATTCGAAGTTGTCGACACCTATGCGGGAAGAAAGTGAGGGTTAGGAGGAGTCGAGAGCGAGGGGGAAGTCAGGACACTGAGATCCGGTTGAATGATTAGCGGGAAAACGCAAAGCTAGTTGCACTTGTATCCCCTGCACTCGTCGAGCGCGTTCGAATGGGAAAGTCAATCCCCGGACGCCGGGGTTCAGCGTTCGCTAGTTAGCTAGCTTTGAGTCTACCCACTAATCGCTCCAATCGGAGCACGGCGTTCCGACGTCCCTTCTTGTCTCCTCCTCTCCCTCAAGAAACGCAGCGGTCGTGCCCACCGTTCTGTAAAACGGTGTGCACAACCAGTGCCGCCTCTATACGTTCAGTGCCTGTCAAAAAAGTTGGAAACCAATGGGCCGCCGCCGTCGTCGTCGCAGGTGCAACGTTTTGACGCTAGGCGCGCCACTGAAACAGGGTCGTTTGGATGGATAGATGTATGGATGGATGCATGTCATCCATCCATCTATCCATACCTTCTGGCTGTTCCGCTGCTGCTCCGAATACGCGGGCGGTACGCTAGCGCCGTACTACCCGCGCATTCAGAAAAAGCATGTGGCCATAAGGAAATTCTGGCGCTCTGATTGTCGTGTTTGATATTTAAACGTTCCGCTTTTTTGGTAGAAGCAGACGGCATACCTTTTGGTGCTCGATGCATACCTTAGTACACGACGTCGCATTCGGTGCCCAGTTTTTTCATCGAATTGCAGTAAGCCACTCTTTTCTCAAGTCAATGTCAGCTGGGACTCGATGAGAAGAAAGCCCTACAGGCTTCTCTTTTTTCATCCGAGTTGCATCGGGGCTCGCAAGAGTTCGTCATTTTAACAAATATTTGCGTCGAAGCGCAGGCAGACGACGCCTAACGCCGAGCGCCAAGCCCAAAACGGACCGACAACTGTTCATCAACCGATACAAAGGGAAAGCCGCGCGATCCAAATCCAAATCCAAAATCCTACGCGTGATGATGATGATGTACCCTGTTAACGTGGCGCTCTCACGCGGCCACCACGACCGTTGGAAATGACGCACTGATGTATATTGTAGTAAGCTGAATCGCGGACCGAGGCTTGTTTTGCTGGGGTTGAGTGCCACGGTCGGCCGCCATTACTTGACACCAGCAAATGCATCCAACCGTGAGAGAAAAACGTGAAAAGGTTAGACTTCTCTCATTTGTATTGTATTCTGGACTACCAAACTTCGACGAAGTTTCCTAGGAATGGTAAGAAATGTTTGTGTTGTAATATTAATGCTTCCTACACTGAAGTTTTAGGAGAAAATGCTTTTCTATCCTTCCTTTACTTCCTACACGGGCCCCACGAGCAGGTAGTGGGAGCAACGCCGTCATGCAAGCTAGGAGCCAGAAAAGTTTGCGTCAATGCCGTGATTACTTTTATATTTTTACTTTCGAAAGGTTGGATATTGCGTTTGAGGCATCATTTTTGTTTTCAAATCAAAGCAGGCTATGTCTGACGACAAATCTACTTTTTCTCGCTAAAGTAACTTCTCTTTTAAGAACATTCTCATAGGAAACTGTTCGTGTTGCGAGTTATTTTAAGCAAAAACGGGAGTTTTGAAGCATGACGACAACGATTCGGAACAGTCGAGCAGGCGAATGCCGTCGATGGCAGCAAAGAACAGATTGGCACGCTGTTTGTGTCATTTAAAAGCCTTCTCAACAGTTAGTGACGACTGCGAATTTTGTCTTAAACTTCCTGCGAAACCTCGTAAAAGTTTATTCACAATACACGTCACCCAAACTTCAAAAAGTTCGTTTTTATTCATTCCTCCCATAGACTTGCCTGTATTGCGTGGTGTCAAGCGATGGCCGCCGGTGGTGCCCCCGTCGGGCTCCCGATCCACAATCCATCTTACTACAAGAGAGGTCAGTGGTGTGCACTCGTTTTAAAATATTTAACAGTTCTGCAAAGCCTCGCATCCCTGAATAGCCTAGAAGTCGCGAGGTTTTTCAAAAATGTATGTTGAGTGCGTCTTATACAACGGTACGATTTATCTGCATGTTATTGTTTTTTTTAATATATATGTGCATGGACTTAACTGCGGAAGTTTGCCAAGGGGGTTACGTTTATTGTTCAATTCGTTGACGAGAATACTAAAGCTTGCTTTCGCTCCCGCATATATTGCGATCACGATACGCATATGTGGGCTCTTTAATGCAGTTTCGTCTCGCCGACATAAAAATATATAGGTGCAAGTTCTATGCCACTTTTTTTCCCCTTGAAAACAGATGCTTATCGGGGGAGCGACTTATAAACCGGAAAATATGGCACTATTATTGAAGCGCGGCCTGTTTGCGGACTTTGGTCTGCCGGACCAGAGTTGGCGGGGCAAGCCATCCATGCCGATAATATAGAGGGCAGAGATACCTCTCCATCGAATTATTTCAAACTGACATTAATCTCAGCGTTAACTGTTACGACGAATGTGCCCATCTTTCTCATATATCTCTTCGAATAGACAATTTATACGTCACTTATTTACGGTTATTTTTCTTGCATAAAATGAAATTATTTTCTTTTTTGCTAAGGACGCCCGCCAGTCAACTTGATGTAAATTATAACAATGCTAATAATAGGACAAAAATAAACAACAACACTATACCTGCTGGAGGTGGAGCCTGTGAACAAGGAGCACTGATCGCGGTTATAAGGTTCAATTCCTTCGTCCACGAAGGCTTTTAAAATCAGGGAAGGTACCAGATAATTCAATATTAAATATCGGATACAAATGGGTTGGCCACAAGGACCAGCCCATTTTGGCACGTTTTGCAAAACTCGAATTTCAACCCTACGTTCCGGAAATAGGACTCGCAGAACGTACTGTTGCAAAAAACTTTGTCGATTCTTTTTTTTTTTAACTCAGAGGTGTTTAAATAATAATAAACCAAAAACTACGCCCGTGCATTTCCTATTTTCTAAACCAGTCTATTTGTCTTTTGCTAACTGGTTTGTGAGCTCGTTCCCAGGTGGCTTGCTGAAAGCAAAAACGTAAAATAGCGCACAAAAAGACGAGGACAGGTACAGGAACGAAACACAGTAGAGAGACAAGCGCTAACTCGCAACTCAAATACATTGTACGTTGAAAAGAAGAGAGAAGGAGGAACGTGCGGCAGGCTCGAGGAAAAGAACACTGGCACCAGGGGGGTACAGTGCCAGGGCGCAGCAAGGACATCAAACGTAGAGTTCCTGTATAGGATCCCGACGTGAGCAAGAGTTGCGCGTCTGCTTTCCAAGTGCCGCCGCGCCGCTCTATATATTCGCCGAGATCGATCACGTGAGGAGCTAAGCATCCTGAGCCATGCAGGAAAGTCGCTTCGTCGACGCTGCACGCGCCTCGGCGTATGTTCCCTTGCTTTGCCTCCTTCTCCTCCTTTCCTGTTTTCTACGCGCGGCGGCGCGCGCGGCGCAGCCATTCACCGACTTCGGTCACGTGACCGGCCGCACTCGACGGAGCACGGCTCCTGCACGCGTGAGGAGTGGCTTTCCCGCATAGCTTAGGATTCCAAGCTGTCTGAACGCGTAACTCCGACTCCCGTAGGGAGCCTATACAGGAACTGGAATCTAAAGTAAAGTTCCTTGATAAAATTTACGCTTACAAGTACCGCTAACCCTTCTTGTGGAAACGCTCAAGACACGTGCCACGATGGCGTGCTCTGCCGCCATTCGCTTCCAGGGGCCGCTCGAGACACGGGTCTGGTTCGCTGGCGCATTTGACGCTACTTGCAAGACAAACACAAACACATCGAGGGGCTTTAATCAAACGCATTCACCAGTTTTAAAAGGATGAAATAGATACGAACGTGCGAAAGGCCCCGAAGAAAGACAATTACCGGCCCGAGGGGCGCGGCAACGACTTCAATCATACTCGCCCCACTCTTTAAAAAAAGAAATTCCCTCGTCAGTTCAGCAAACTTAAGGCTGCCTGACACAGCAGCCTCACAAACCAGAGATTATAAACGCTTCAAATACTTTTCTAGTGTGTTCGTCTCTGTATTGACCTAATGGAGTAGTTTGATTTAAGTAACGTACACGGAGCAGGTTGTACAATGTAATGGTAGGTGACCACCCACTGTAGACTTTAGGAACATTATATGTTACCTAAACCGATCATTCAAACACCGACCAGTTTGACCGACGTAAGATCTACCACAGGAAAGGGGATGTTATAGACCAGGGGTCTCAAACACGCGGCCCGCGGGCCGCATGCGGCCTCGACTCGCTGAGACGCGGCCCGCAGGAAACCGGCTACGAGTCCTGTTCCCATGTCTCGAGCACTAGAAATGGCACGCGCCATCGTGATCTCATCTCACCGATTTATTTTCAGTCGAAACGTCGCTCCGCTCTTTTAACGTATTCACATATAGTTTTTACTTTGTTCATTTGCACTTCGTTTCGCTTAATCTTTTACTTCCCAGCTTTTTGTAATGACAACAATTCTGGTACTAGGCTGCAAGGGCGAGCTCTTTGTTCAAGGATGCATCTCGGATGCGCAAACTGTAGGTCAGCAGGAGCAACTGCCGAAAATCAAGCTACGAGCTCGAGGATTCTCCGCTTAAAAAAAATATCGCCATTAAAAGACATGTATGGGTGTTGAATAGAAATCGTCAGGAAAGCAAGAACTGTCAAATAACTGATTGTTTTTAGAGACATGTTGAGCTTGGTTAATTCCTGTGTGAATTGAGCAACGGGAACGACAGTGTACTTGCTCTTTTGTTTTATTAAGAACGCGAGCACGTTGGCGGGGCGATGTCATTTTAATTATTGTTATCACATCAGGTCAGGGCCCAGAGTAGTCTTATCGATAAATCAAACGTAAAAATGGCAATGACAAAACTGAGTTTACAAAAAGCATAAAGCACGAGGTGTCTTTTCTTTTAAATCTTTTGACCCCCTCCCCCCCTCTAACTTTGGCCCCCGGCCTTCCCCCTGTCGGCTATCTGGCCCCCATGCTCAAATGAGTTTGAGACCACTGTTATAGACCATCTTAATGAACAGATAACAAAGAGCGAGGCACGTTTCTGGAAGCATGCTTGTTTTGAAATGTTTTCTGCTTTAGCTCCAACATTAGAACACATGTGGCTCATTTTTTGAGGGGCCGAGAGCACTAAGGGGACACCGTAACGGTTGGCCACCGGGTTGAGATTATGGAAAATTTTATGTAAGTATGGTAAATGAGGTGCTGGTTATACTGTACTTACATAATACTTCCCATAATATCCATACCATAGCAGGCACCATAGCAGGTTCGGCAGCGAAATAATAGAATCATTCACCATGAACAAAGCCCACAACAACTCCTTTTAACTCAAGAGGAGACTGCGTTCTTGTTTGCGGAACTGACAGCTGTTTGGTGTAGTTTTAGGAAGTAATGTAGTTTTTGTCCTTAAGCCACTCTTTCTTTTCAACTTCTAATCTTTTCTTTAAATTTTCAAGATATCCTTTCCTTCCTTTCCTTGCCCCTTTTCATGTCTTTTTCTTTCGTTTTTTTTTTTTTACTTTGGGGTGTGATTCCGAAAACGATGGTTGTTGCTTCAGTGTACTGTTGTTAGTTGAAAGAAAATGTATGTCGTCCCTCGCCCACCTGTGTCTTATTCTTTCGGTGTTCCACAACTCAACCAACACGCTCGTCAGTCTACAAACACACTTCTTTAAGTTCGAGAAGTTATATGTATATGTCAGAAACACATAATTATTTAAATCAGCTTCAATATAAAAAGAATTACTTGAGGCTCTCCCAAATCACTTATACAAGTCTATCGAGTATAAAAACGTCAAAAAAGATTTTCAGAGAATATTTCAGATAATGTGGGCGTGAATTTACTTGCGATATATATCTTTAGTGTGATCGGCCCTTTATTTATGTTGTCAAGTCTTCAGGCAGCAATAAATATTTTTTTATGTCATCAATAAATTTGACTGTATGAAGATCACATAACCGCTTGATACCGACACGCGAGTACGATAGCCGAAAATACGCCAGCTGTCGAGTCGGCGGAAACGTGCTTTTTTGTTCGCTGTTTGCCAATGTGGTCGCGGGGTATGTCAAAAAGGACTTTGTACTCACATGATAAATCTGAAGGCAAATACACGAAATGAGCAGAAAGAGAAAGATAATAAATGGTAATTTTCAAAAGAATCCGATACACGATGCCTTACTGTAAAAAGAAATACATTGAGATGCAATTATCTTCCTAATTACACACATATACCACGAAGGAAAGATGAAGATATTTATGATTCTAACTTAAATTTGGGCATCAGCTTGCATGAACTCAATACTTCACGAAATACTGCCTCGGGAGGCTGATGTTTCATTCGGTTTTAGGTATATTTGTCTTGGGCCCTCACTTTACAACTCTGTGCTTTATCAATTATGCGCTTTAACATTTTATCGCTGTATTTCATCGCCAGACTGCTGTATATACTGCCCAACTTTACAATTTGGACATCTAATTTTGCTAGTGTTGCGAACATCGCATTTCACCGGGAAACTGAACTCTTTAACTTGGTTTGCACGTGACGTCATCTATGCTAGTTGTCATTGCGATTTGTACTTGCTGAAAAATTCGAATACAGTGGTGCACAATGCTCGCTTCAGAAGGTTCGCGCTCAGTGCAATCCATGTATTCGAGAGACACAAATTATTCTTGCTTGCTGCAGCGTCGTAAGGAACGGCGCGAGCGTCTGATACCACTAAAACGCGCTTCCTGGCAAGATATGTTTGTTTTTTGCAAACAAAGTAGCTTCCGGGGCCACGCTTTCTGGTTTGTACCGAAGATGCAGGGCAGAGGAATCTTCACAACACGTTTTACTAGCTCCCCCTCTTCCCTACTATTTTTTTTTTCGTTGCTCTTTTAGAGAATATATTTTTGTTCCTGGGGGGACCCTCGCCTCCTTTGTGTATTTAGTACGAATTTTATATTTGTGTCACTCCTTAACAGCAATCCTCCATTGCTTTTATTTTGTACCCAAAATTTGTAAAGTTTGAACAAAGTTTGGGGAAATACTTGAGAACGACACTCCCATGAGAGTTAGAGTGGCTGTCAACGTCCTGCTGTCCCTCTGATGCCCACTAGGACCTTTCTTTTTCAGGTACCCCTCCCGTACACACTTGTAGTTCCATGTAACGCCGGTCTGATAAGTCACATCTGGTCCTTTCTAGGCCTCTATTTTCGGGAAAAGTTTTATGAGGCAGTTCAGCAACAATGAAAACATGCTTGGGTGCTTCCATAATGTGTTCCCACATGTAAAATGGGTCGTGCAACTATTTTTGTACTTTCACTAAATACCGCTAAGAACTAATCCCTGAACTTTATAACTTGCAAAAACACCCATTATTTTTCCTCTCGGCGCAATGGCAGACGCATAAAAAATAAAGGAAAGAAACAGCTTTCCCCACCTCAGCTCGCAATTAGAGCGAGCGGCCACGTAATCTGACGCTAATTCTATACCGTCAGTGGTCATCATATTCATACGCTGCAGGGTTGGCACAGCATAATGCCCGGGCCGAGCTTCACACACTGCTAGAGATCGGCTATTCTCGTCTTTGATTGAGTACAAGCCGTTGTCCGAATGTTTGGCGATGCTGGTTCTCATGAACCCGATCACACGACTCGGGCTCATGACAGTCGAGTACAACACGGTGTCACGTGACTCGTGGTGCGAACTCGCGATGTCATGCTGCGTCACGGTGTCAACAACGCTAATACATCTAGTGACGTTCTCAATTTAAACTGACTTGACGCAGTGAATCACGTGGCCACGTTACATGACGTCACGGGGTCACGACGTGACATTACTTTGCAGCATGTTTTGACAACATGACGTCATGTTACCGCGTGATACACGATTGATCATGTGCCAAGGCAAAAGCGCCACGAAAGCCTACAATTTCTCATTCATTGCACTCCTGTACACGACGATTTGATCAACACAATGAAATAGAGCTACCAATTCTTTTATTCTCAAATATTCATGTTGTGATACTAACAAAAATTTTAAAAAAATATCGTGAATCGTTTAGAATCGGTTACCATTTTTTCCCGTTTCGATTTCGGTTCAGTTCTAAGATGGCGGAGAAGATTTCGGTTCGGTTCATTCCGGTTCGGCTAAAAATAACGGTTCGGTTCCGGTTTTCGGTTCGGTTCAGGCTCGATCACTCTGACATTCCTCAGTTCTACCTTTTCTTGATTGTGTACGCCTCTAAAATGTCCATGGTTATCTGGTTCCCCTCCCCTTCCGACTATCGTGTCGTGATGAAAGTCTAAGTGGCATCCATAATCCGCACGGAAGTGTATCTCAATATCTGTATCTCTGCCCAGCAATGCAAAGTACCCATCTATTTTTTTTTTTTTTTTACGCGAAAATAATTTTACACGTTTACTAACGGCCGCTGTTCTACCAAGAGCCTTACTATTTTTGATAGTTCGTTTTTCTTTTATTTTTAGTGCCGAGGTAATTTATATTATGTTTTGTCATCTTGAATTCGCCCAAAAACATTTTTAAAGCTTTCCCAATAAAAGGGCAGTAACGGTCTCGTAGAATACTTCTATCAACAAAACTAAGAGTGGCAGGGATATAAGTTCTTAACAAATTATTCTGCGTAATTTGTTTATTTTTACTTGTACGATTAATGTATTCCTCAATAATGATTTTGATTTTTCCAATATTTTTTACAAGCTCAAAAACTAAAAGTAATATATTTGAATTTTAAGTAAAATTTGAACTCCGAAATAAAACTGAATTTAAAAGTAGAAGTGCACTTCAACAATCACCGCTCAATTTGTTTTTAAAAACTCCTAAAACCACCAAATTTAGCGGGGAGTTTCCCCGCTATATTTAGATGAAAAATTGACGTCGCGACCTGTGCTCCAATTCAGTTTCCACGCTAAATTTGGCGGTGTGCAACGATAAATGTTATCGCATTCATAGATAACCACCCCTGTTGTTTCTACGAATTTGCCTCGACAATCAATTTGCTGCCCTGTATTTACTTTATTAACTTTATGTCCAGCGTACATGTGTTGTCTGTAATATTTTTGAGTTGATTACTACCTATAATTATGTGTAAGAATGGAACGTCGCGGTGATGATGACACACTCCTATACGCGCTCAAGCACCGAGCAATATTTCTTTCCTTACCAAGTATCAATCATGGGAGTGATCATTTTGATGTCAGTTGCTTTAATGAAATTGTGACTAAGAATAGTACCTCATAACTAATTGTATCAGGTGTAATTAGGTACCATAATTTGGCAACCGCACACAGTTTCAAAACAGGTCCTTTTATATATAACACCCATATGAGGCGCTTATTTCTAGATTATTTGGCGAAATGTATATATGCTACGACTGTGGAGCTGTTTTTTTGTTTTTTACAAAATGACATAGTCGTTATATTTGACAGTGACTGCAGGTATTTGCACTCAGTACAATTTTCAGGTTTGGGAGAGATCTATCGTTATTGACTTTCTTTTCGTTCTACGCGCTGTAAATGAGTTGTAGTACAACTTTACAATTGTCACATTGTTTGACAGATTAGGGAAATTGATGTATTTGACGCCCAACCAAATCTGAAGCCAACTGATAAAAACGTGTATATTCTATAGCTTTCCGTATAGTTTTGAACTGCTTGCAATTATATTTTGTTCTGTACTTGATCATTCGTTCTTCTGCCTTCTTGATTTTTATATGGGTTAGAACTAGTCAGATGAGCAATAGCAACAATTTGTTTTTTAGGTTTTTCTAGTATTCATATCATTTTATCTCCAGCCATGCTTGTTATATATCATACTTATTTCTTTAGAGTAAAGGTAATTATTTATTTACTGATTCATTCATTCATTTTGTAGTCATGCATTAATATGAGTGATTAATAAACTGGTTCAATATTTAATTGATTGATTGACTGATTAGTAAATCCAGGTAACTATTTAAAGAAATCACTAGTAACACAGAAGAAGCTCTAAATCTTTC
>JAZHYW010070100.1:0-20625 GCA_037355805.1 Ixodes ricinus
CGCATTACGCGTTGCTTGCCTTTTTACATTCCGTGAATCGGCCTTTAGCGAGAAAGAAAATGGAGAATGCGAGGGAGCTGGCCTATCCAACGTGAAGCTAACGCCTCTTGGCGACAACAAAAACTTTAGAAATACCATTGTCACGCGTACATGCATTTATCTGGGCTTAGTTATCTTTCGCCAATGTTGTCCTCTTTTTGCTTCAGCTCAGACTGCGCGTTAGTCAAAGCAATCAGCGCAGCGTCCGACCAAGGTGAATTGACCATGCGTTTCTGGTTTATGAGCTCAAACCGATCAGCTCTGTACAGACACGCCCTCGTACCGTTCTAGTTCTGTCAATGACTATACAAAGGGAAAACGTAACGTTTACTCATAATTGTATTACCTAAAAGCAGAGTGGGGAGCTGTACATAAAATGAGTCAATTCATGTATTCAAGTCTTGTGATTTGAAATTCAGCCTGGTTTTACTATAAAACGATTTTAAGGGGGTACGGAACTCGAGTTTCGAGACTCCATTCCTTTGGTTTAACATAGACGGGTCAAATTGGGACTTCATCAATGCCATATTTCGTAGGAAACGAGAAAACATATTTTAAACTTAAGTAAATGGTAGCTTTTGGAAACCACCGAATAGAGTGTCACATCGTCAGCAATAACAGCAAAGCTCATACGCCTTTTTGGTCTAACGTTTAGCATATAATAATCAGCACTTCCTCAAGCCATCAAACACTGGTTCAGTCTTCCCTGGCGACATTGTCACCAGTGTCTGGATGCAAAAATGTTTGGCAGCGCACTTACTAACTTCTTTCTCATCCCAGGCTAGCTATGCAAGCTGACATTCTTGATGTCTCCATGCTTCAACGATGCCATGCATAGTTATTTTGTCCCAAGCAGTTTCCTCATGTCTGATTTAACTTCTCTTGGTTGTTGTCCTGTGCTTATTGCTCGTCATTGTCTTTTTTACCATTACGCATACGGAATTTCCGGCTATTCTTTGAGCCACGTTATGCAATGTTTTTGCGTTGTACTAGTATCAGCCACCTTTGATAACCCCCCTCGGGTAAATGCCCGCCGGGCCTTTGAGAGTATTTTGAGTTAAATACAACAAATAAACAACATAAACCACCAACCACCTCGTGGATGCCTGTGAAGCTTCGATGGAATGTCAGTGACGACATCACGTCACTAAAGGCAGCGCCTGCTGGCGGAGTGCGCCTGGCTCGGCAGAGATTGATGCTTGTAGCCTGAACGGCACCGGTACGCTTTGGTAAAGAAAGCTCGCAGCAGAGCGGCAGCGGCCACCATTGGTTTCAGTTTCGAGGGTGATTTCCGGCAACGGGTGCTTTGGGGTGGCTTGAGGATTTCTTTGTTCGAGCGATGTAATGTCGACATGTACGAAATGTCGGTCTCAACGGGTCCGAATGCCACACTCTCGATGACGGGGATTGCCGCCATCGTTCGACTGCTGGCAGCAATGGACGACGTTCATTTTCTGAGTCCACCACTACCAACCGTTGCCACAAGGAGACGGCCCGTGCGCATATCCACTACCTATAATTTTTCACTATCTCGATCATGGAGCACTGAAATGCTGTTTCTCGGGAGTCCAACATCCGGATTGCGAGACAAAGGAAGTAATTTTAAAAATCCTGAATTTGTAGATGGAACTAGGTAGATTTCCAGTTCCATAATCCAGGTGGAGTAATTTTATTTTGAATCTTTCTGTTGGGCATCCCTTCAGTATCGCTCGAATCGGAGCCTTTACCGCACAAATGTATATATATTTGACTTGCCGCTATGTCTGATATTTGATGTTCATATCCACTTGTTTTGTCTGATTTAAAACTAACGGAATCATCAAGCAAGATATATTTATATCGAGGTTGAACACGAACACGGAGCAGTTGTCATTTGATGAATCGAAAAACGATGAGCCTTCTTGCTACGACCTGCCTTCGGTTCGCCAGCAACGTAAACGTCCTATTGCAAGTGGGCTAACAACGTTATGCGAGCAGTTCACACTGGAAAACTGATGCACCTATTAGTGAAAAAAATCAGAACGCAAAGCGAAAAACGGAAGTTCAAATGCTTTCACCAACTATTATGTGTCAAAGTGTGTTTGATTCGTTCTCCAATGACGGAGGTTTACTGCGAATAGTTGTTTTGAACTACACTGTATGAAATTTACAATAATTATCTTTCACGTTGCCCTCGGTGATCTGACGGATCGATGAATCAAACAGTCTTGTCTCAAAATCTCATCTGGGGATTGAGGTAGACTATAGATGCAGCCAATAGTAGATTTATATCAAATCTGTAATTTAAATCGAATAAATTGATGATAAGCCAGTCAACCGGATTTATTTGACTTCTGCAAAAAAAAAACATGCTAAACTTTTTTTCTCAACTATGATACAGGAAAAAACAACGTCTACGATTAGTACACCTCGTTAATAAATTTCGAACTGTAGTCAGGAATAGGTCTGCGAAGGAACTATTGGTGATGCTTCACGTGTCATGTCTGCGCAAAGCTCAACCGTACTGGTCTTCAAATAGTACATATATTTTTTTGTAGTGCCAGTTCGCCTTGTTCCGGTAACACAATATTACGCTTTCCACTATTAGGGTTACTTCGCTTCGCACGCGAGACAGGTGCACTGGTTCACGTTTGCATCAAAACCCGCAAAACAACGAGCGTGGCATTCTGGCGGGCGCAGGCGGACAGTCATGCGGGAGCAAGGCGGCGAGTCGACCTGCACATGAAGTAGCGAGACGTTAGAACAGAGCACGCGTACAGCAGACGCGGCGCGCCACACCCGAATAGCGCTCGCCGCACGCCTGGAGCCGCCGCTCTTTGCATCAGCGCCTCTCTGTTCTCGCGCCGGATGCTCCACCGCATGATGTGCGCTCATTACCCGGTGCTTTGCATCGACGCGGCAGATTGCGCGCTTGCCGCGATACCCAGTCCAAGTGACATTGAGCCGAGCCGAGCCCCCAAGGCCTGCTCCAGTTCGTGTCAGTTCCTTTTCTTTCTTCCAGGGAGCAATGACTATATCGATACGCCTTGAGATCGAACCGGTACACTTCTCCGTGCCTGAGCCTCAGAGGTACGGATACTTTGTCACTGCTTCTTTTCTGTTTTTAGTTGGACGCTAATCTGCTGATCGTCTTTATAATCCTCTCGAACAGATCTTCGCAGTCGCTGGTCGTCAGCTGCGTGGCTCTTCTGGGCACGCTAAGGATAGCGACAGCATGATGGGGACGCCTTGAAAGTGTCGTGAGGAACTTCAACTCAACGTGGTGACCCTCAAATAAATGTTCCGCTTTTTCTTCTTTGTTTCTTTGAAGCGTTGAGTGGTTTAGTTGCCTGCACTCCGCTAATCAGCACCTACCGAGATAAGTCCTCGCTCCGCCCCTTAAGCGTTAATACACGAAATTGAAACACAACGCCGCCTGGCTTGCGTCAGCGTCGCCACGCGACGCGTTTTGCAGCGTCTCATACAGTCAGTGTTGTGAAGCGACTACCAAAAAAAAGTAACGAAATACGTTAAACAAAATCTGTACCGATGTTTCGTTCTTTTTAAGTCTCGGAGAAGAATTTTAGGGTATCAAGCGCGTTGCCGCGTGCCTCGGCATCGTAAGGTAAACGGGCGGTGTTACCACTGGCAGTTTTGAAAAACCAACGAGTACATTAAGAGGTTGCCAGTAGGATTCGCTGTTCGCCCGGTAAACAGCCATTTTACGCATAACGCGTTACTGCCAACTACTGCTCTGGCACAACGAGCGCCGATGTCATCGGTTGCTGAACTCCATGACGAAGTTCATTACCGATGGACGTCATGCGGTTGTGGCCTTGTCTTCCAAGTCGCATCGGTGCCGCAATGCGGTTGTTTCTGGTGCGTGTTGACGGCGTGATGTTCTTTATGCTTATTCGGCAAAGCGATGTTTACCTGCGCCTTTTTCTTTTTCTTTTATACTGCGGAGCATTTGGAAGATTCGAAGCTGTCGACACCTATGCAGGTGTAAGAAAGCGAGGTTGGAGGAGTCGAGAGCGAGGGGGAAGTCGAGAACACATCGAGATCCGGACAGTTGAATGACCAGTAGCGGGCAAACGCAAGCCGGTTGCACTCGTATCCCCTGCTCTGCCGAGGCGCGTTCATTGAGTGGGGAAAGCCAATCCCCGGATGCCGGGGTTCAGCGTTCGCTGGTTAGCCTAGCCTTGAGTCTGCCCACTAATCGCTCCAATCGGAGCACGGCGCGTTCTGACGGCCCCTTCTTGTCTCCTCCTCCGCAAGAAACGCAGCAGGTCGCGCCGCACACGTTCAGCGTAAAAAAACGTTGCTGGCAGCTCAGTGCCGCCCATCTGCCAGCGTTCGCGGCACGCCTGCGCGGTTGCGAGGTCCGATGGTTGCCGCCGCCGAGTCGCCGTCGCAGGTGCAACGTTTTGACGCTGAGGCGCGCCGCTGAAACAGGGTCGTTTGGATGGATAGATGTATGCGATGGATGCGTCATCCATGCCATCTATCCGCGCCTGCTGGCTGTTCCGCTGCTGCTCAGAATACGCGGGCGGTACGCTAGCGCCGTACTACCCGCGCATTCAGAAAAGCATGTGGCCATAAGGAAATTCTGGCGCTCTGATTGTCGTGTTTGATATTTAAACGTTCCGCTTTTTTGGTAGAATCAGACGGCACGCCTGTGCGTGCTCGATGCATACCTTAGTACACGACGTCGCATTCGGTGCCCAGTTTTTTCATCGAATTGCAGTAAGCCACTCTTTCTCGAAATCAATGTCAGCTGGGACTCGATGAGAAGAAAGCCCTACAGGCTTCCTTTTTTTCATCCGAGTTGCATCGGGGCTCGCAAGAGTGTCGTCATTTTAACAAATATTGCGTCGAAGCGCAGGCAGACGACGCCTAACGCCGAGCGCCAAGCCCAAAAAGGACCGACAACTGTTCATCAACCGATACAAAGGAAAAGCCGCGCGATCCAAACCCAAATCCAAAATCCACGCGTGATGATGATGATGTACCTGTTAACGTAGCGCTCTACGCGGCCACCACGACCGTTGGAAAATGACGCACTGATGTATATTGGTAAGCTGAATCGCGGACCGAGGCTTGTTTTGCTGTTGAGTGCCACGGTCGGCCGCGTTCACTTGACACCAGCAAATGCATCCAACCGTGAGAAGAAAACGTGAAAAGGCTGCGATTTCTCTCATTTGTATTGTATTCTGGACTACCAAACTTCGACGAAGTTTCCTAGGAATGTAATGAAATTTTTGTGTTGCCAATATTAATGCCCTACACTGAGTTTTAGAGAAAATGCTTTCTATCCTTCCTTTGCTTCCTACACGGGCCACGAGCAGGTAGTGGGGAGTAACGCTGTCACGGCGTGTTAGAGCCAGAAAAGTTTGCGTCAATGCCGTGATTACTTTTATATTTTTACTTTCAAAGGTTGGATATTGCGTTTGAGGCATCATTTTTGTTTTCAAATCAAAGCAGGCTATGTCTGACGACAAATCTACTTTTTCTCGCTAAAGTAACTTCTCTTTTAAAAACATTCTCATAGGAAACTGTTCGTGTTGTGAGTTATTTTAAGCAAAAACGGGAGTTTTGAAGCATGACGACAACGATTCGGAACAGTCGAGCAGGCGAATGCCGTCGATGCAGCAGCAAAGAACAGATTGACACGTTGTCTGTGTCATTTAAAAGCCTTCTCAACAGTTAGTGACGACTGCGAATTTTGTCTTAAACTTCCTGCGAAACCTCGTAAAAGTTTATTCATGTACACGCTACCCAAACTTCAAAAGTTCGTTTTTATTCATTCCTCCCATAGACTTGCCTGTATTGCGTGGTAGTCAAGCGATGGCCGCCGGTGGCTTCCCGTCAATTCTCGATCCACAATCCATCTTACTACCAGGGAGGTCAGTGCTGCGTGCACTCGTTTTAAAATATTTAACAGTTCTGGCAAAGCCTCGCACTCTGAATAGCCTAGAAGTCGCGAGTTTTTCAAGAAATGTATGTTAGGTGCGTCTTATACAATGCGTACGATTTATCTGCATGTTAGTTGTTTTTTAATATATATGCGCATGGACTTAACTGCGGAAGTTTGCCAAGGGGGTTACGTTTATTGTTCAATTCGTTGACGAGAATACTAACGCTGCTTTCGCCTCGCATATATTGCGATCACGATACGCATATGTTGGCTCTTTCAATGCAGTTTCGCCTCGCCGACCTTAAAAAATACATTGGTGCAAGTTCTATGCCACTTTTTTTTCCCTGAAAACAGATGCTTATCGGGGTGCGACTTATAAACCGGAAAATATGGCACTATTATTGAAGCGCGGCCTGTTTGGCGGACTTTGGTCTGCCGACCAGAATTGGCGGGTGCTATCCATGCGCGATAATATAGAGGGCAGAGGTACCTCTCCATTGAATTATTTCAAACTGACATTAATCTCAGCGATAACTGTTACGACGAATGCCCATCTTTCTGGCATATCTCTTCAAATAGACAATTTATACGTCACTTATTTACGGTTATTTTTCTTGGCATAAATGAAATTATTTTCTTTTGCTAAGGACGCCCGCCAGTCAACTTGATGTAAAGTTATAACAATGCTAATAATAGACAAAAATAAACACAACATCTATACCTGCTGGAGGTGGACCTGTGAACAAGGAGCACTGATCGCGGTTATAAGGTTCAATTCCTTCGTCCACGAAGGCTTTAAAATCAGGGAAGGTACCAGATAATTCAATATTAAATATCGGATACAAATGCGGTTGGCCACAAGGACCAGCCCATTTTGGCAGCGTTTTGCAAAACTCGAATTTCAACCCTACGTTCCGGAAATAGACTCGCGAACGCACTGTTGCAAAAACTTTGTCGATTCTTTTTTTAACTCAGAGGTGTTTAAATAATAATAAACCAAAAACTACGCTCCGTGCATTTCCTATGTTCTTAACCAGTCTATTTGTTTTTGCTAACTGGTTTGTGAGCTCGTTCCCAGGTGGCTTGCTGGAAGCGAAAACGCAAATAGCGCACAAAACGACGAGGACAGGTAAGCAAGAACGACAGAAGGCAAGTGCGCGCTAACTGCAACTCCAAATACATTGTACGTTGAGAAGAAGAGAGAAGCAGGAACGTGCGGCAGGCTCGAGGAAACACTGGCACAGGGGTACAGTGCAGGGGCAGCAGCGCAGGACATCAAACGTAGAGTTGCTGCATAGGATCCCGGCGTGAGCGAAGAGTTGCGCGTCTGGCTTCCGGGTGCCGCCGCGCCGTTCTATATATATCGCCGAGGATCGATCACGTGAGGGCAGCATCCCGAGCCATGCAGGAAAGTCGCTTCGTCGAGTAGCATGCGCGCCCGGCGCATGTTCCTCGTTTTTGCCTCCTTCTCCTCCTTTCCAGGTTTTCATGCCGGCGGCGCGGGCGACTGTTCGCACAACCTCGCCGACGGTGACCAGCCGCACTCGACGGAGCACGGCTCCTACAGGCGTGAGGAGTGGCTTTCCCGCATGGCCAGATTCAAGGTGTCTGAACGCGTACTCTGACTCCATGAGCTATACAGGAACTGGAATCTAAAGTAAAGTTCCCTGATAAAATTTACGCTTAAAGTACCGCTAACCCCTTCTTGTGGAAACGCTCAAGACATGTGCCACGATGGCGTGCTCTGCCGCCATTCGCTTCCAGGGGCCGCTCGAGACACGGGTCTGGTTCGCTGGCGATCCGACGCTGAATTGCCAGACAAACGCAAAGACATCGAGGGGCTTTAATTAAACGCATTCACCAGTTTTGCAAAAGGATGAAGCAGATACTGAACGTGCGAAAGGCTCCGAAGAAAACTATTACCGGCCCGAGAGGCGCAGCAACGACTTCAATCATACTCGCTACTCTCTAAAAAGTAAATTTCGCTTTCGTTCAGGGAAACGTAAGCTGCCTGCACACAGTAGTCTCACCGACCAAGATTATAAACTTTCAAATATTTTTCGGTGCGTTTGTCTCTGTATCGACCTAATGCAGTAGTTTGATTTAAGTAAGGCACACATTAGAGCAGGTTTTACAATGCAATGATAGGTGACCACCCACTGCACTTTGCCGGATATATTATGTTACCTAAATCGATCATTCAAACATCGTCCAGTTTGACCGACGCAGATCCACCACAAGAAAGGGGATGCATAGGCCGCCAAGGAACAGTAACAAGAGAGAGGCACGTTTCTGGAAGCATGCTTGTTTTGAAATGTTTTCGCTTTTGCTCCAACAACACATTTGGCTCATGTTTTGAGGGGCAGAGAGCACTAAGGGAGGCACTACGGTTGGTTAGCTTGGTTGAAATTATGGGAAATATTATGTAAGTACGGTAAACAAATGCCGAGTTATACTGTACTATACACGCCTATACTATCAAACAGGTGGTCACCGGCATGGTGTACTCTTATCTCTTCGACCATGAAAAATTTAGCTAAATGTGTTCCAAGGTTCGAGTAAGTAGTAAACATATCAAAACGAATGTGCTTAATGAAACATACCTCTCCCTTTGTGCTCTGTTCATTGGGGATGGTCTGCAACATCCCTCTCGTTATATGTTGATCGTTACATCGAGTCGAACAGACGTGTCTGAATGATCAGATTAGGCACATAACCTCACCTAAAGCCCAAGTGGAGAGGTCTACCATTGCACTGCACAACCTGCTTTGTTTATGTTCCTTCTCCGGTTTGGGAGACCGCTGATGTCAGGCTAATCTCCTGTGTCCTTAACTGACAAGAGAGAGAAAAGAGAGAATAGGCTATATTATCAAATAGCAGACGCTCTATCGTCCCCTGGTGGGTGGCCTCCTCAGTTCAGGAGACTAAGGTCCTCGGCTGCTTACCGGGCCCTGTCCATCAGCTCGATCTGTTCACCAGGTTCCACGCTGGTCAGCCGACTCTCCCACTGCTCTCTGGTGGGTATCACTATGAGTCGTATCGCCGATGCTGTCCTGGCGTTCCCATGTCATATGGTAGAGGTTGTTGGGCACGTTGCAATCCCTGCAGTCATATTCGTAGCCGGCTGGGTGTCTCAGGTGGTACAGCGTATCATGTGGATAGGTGTTGGATTGCAGCTGCCTCCAGAAGACTGCTCCTTCCCTGGATAGCTTCGGGTGGGGTGGTATATAGACCCTTCCTCCGAGTCGGTAGTGTTCTAGAATATCAACACTTCTTTTGGGGACGCCATCATCCGGGCTAAATAGGGCTCAATCGATCGGCAGGGAGGGCCGGAGAGTATCATCTGTCAGGCCAAGGTGTGGGCCGCCCTATTCCCACCAGATCCTCATGACTCGGAGTTCATGACCGTCTGGATTCTGGAAGCTCTCCGTTTATTGTCAGGATCTGGAAGCGCCGCTGCCACTCTCCCCTCTAGAAATTTCATGCATGCTGCTTGTCAGTCCGTGATTATTGTGAAGGCGTCATCCGCCTGCTCGTCAGCAGCCAAAGCGATGGCAGTTTCTTCCCCCCGAATCTGTCTCCTGGGTCCTGACTGTCGCGGCTGCCAATTCCTTTCCGCTGCCGTCCACTGCGCAGACTGCATAGCTCCTTTCCCTACATACTTGGCTGCATCGATGAATCTTGTGGACTCCGCTCTAACCTCGTACTGTGTCCTGAGAGCTACCACCCTGCCTTACCTCCGCTCCTGTGGTGTTCCGGACGCACATTTCTCGGGATGGGCGCTACCCATACCTTGTTGCTTAGGTCCCACAGGATTCTCTGTTTGCCTCTTGTCTCCCCTCGGTCCGGTGGCTTAGATCATTCCAGCGTGGCTCTGCCCGAGCCGTGAGGTAGAGTCTTTCTAGTTGACCTGTTTTGTGACCGTCTACCATCTCCCCCCCCCCCCAAAGTTGTGGACCTCAAGTTTCATTACCATCTCCGTCGAGGTTGTTGAAGGTAGTCCGATGCCAGCTTGTAGGTCTGTCTGATGAGCCCGTTGATCTTCTCTTTTCGCTTCTTCGAAGCCCCAGGTAAGGAGTTTCATAGGTGATCCTGATAACCACTAAGGCTTGCACCAGTCTCAGTGAGTCCTGCTCCTTGAGTCCGTGCTTGCGGTTGGCCACCCTCCTTAATATGTGTGTGATTTGGAAGACCGTCTCCTGCAGCCACTTTACTGTAGTTGTTCCCGCTCCATCTCCTTGGAAATTCAGCCCCAGGATCCGGATCGCATTGACCTTTCGGGATGATGACTCCGGTAAGGGTCAGCTCCGGGTCCGGCTGCTCCGTTGGTGACTGCCCTCGTGTTCTTTTCTTCAGGATCAGCAGCTCTGACTTCTCTGCGGCACAGGACCAGACCGCAATCCCTTAGGTATGCTTCAATCCTGTACACCGCCTCCTGCAAGGCGTCCTGCTTGGTTTCTACTGAGCCGGTTGTCGTCCACACTGTCAAATCATCGGCATAGATGGCGTGATTGATTCATTTAATGCCCTTCAGCCTCTCAGGTAGTCCCCTCATCGCCAGGCTCAAGGGAAGTGAAATTTATTTTTAAGAGGTAGTGAGTATGGTTGAAGTCGTTGCCGCGCCACTCGGGCCGGTGATTTTTTCTCCCGATCCTTCCGCACGTTCTTGTCCACTTCATCACTTTATGACTGCTGAATGTGCTCAATCAGAGCCGTTTATACTGACATTCTGGCCTTCTTGAGGAGATTGTGACAGTCCGTCAACCACAGTGGCGTAGTCTGACAACCGGGGGAAGACTACTTCCGTCTGCCATTTTATGTCTCTGACTCATAGGAACTCTATGCGATTTCTCAGGAATGAACAAGGCAAAGAAGTAACGCCCTTTTGTGTTGTCGCGAAATGCCCTGGTTCTAGCAGTCAACAAGCTCCACCCACTGTCAAACTCTCAGTAACAAACGCTCGATCGTCTTTACTGCGCCCCTGGTGCCTGTGATCTTTCCTCAAGCCGGCTGCACGTTTTTGCTTCTTTCTTATTTTCAACGTGGAAGACATTTGAGTTGTGAGTTAGTGCTTGTCTGTCTACTGTTAGAGTGTACTAGAAAGGACGAGCGGGACCACTAAAGTGCTATTTCTGCACCTCCGCATGTGGAAGAAAACGGCTAATCCATTAAGCCACTTCTCTCGTAGCGCCCTCTCGGGCGCTCGAGCGAAGAGGTTCGGATTAGCCTTATTTTTTATAAAAACAACCGTTGCGTTACAACGCCAAGCTGCGACCGGCATACTGGTCAAGGTCATAGAAACAATAGAACGCCGGACTATATATTTTATACAACCTTGACGTAAGGCGTCACGTCAATACATAACGTCACCGCAACCTGACTTGTCGTCACAACGCCATGCGACATCACGACGACGCTTTGACGTCAGCGTTGTCATCGACGTTGACAACACGCGTTACACAACCTCAAGACTGCGTTCTGACGTCATATTGCTTTGTCCACGACGTCGATGTCAACGTTGACGTTGACGACGAAGACGACGACGTCACGCGATGTCAAGATGACAACGCCTTTTCAATGCGACGTCATAAAGACGATTGGTGTCAGGTCTCGACGTCGTTGTCGACCTGACGCAACTCAACATCTCTACGACGTCCCGACAACTTCACGACGTCGACGCCATCGTCAACGACGACGATGTTACGCGACGTCCAACACTTCGTCGTGACGACGCGTCGACGTTGATGTTGGCGAAGGCGTCGACGTTGCACGCCGTCAAGGCTTCGTCGTGACGTCGATTGTAACGTTAACGGTTACGACGACGTCAGCGACGACGTTAACAAGACGTCATAGCGATGTTTGACGTTGCGTGGGGCGTCGACGTCAACGTCGGCACCGACGACCACGTCCACGTCGTCCACGACGCGGCGCAACGTCACGACCGCGTTACAACGGCTACTTGATGTCGCGACAGGCCGTCGTCCTCGACGTGACGCTATGTGACGACGGCCTTACGACAGCATCTTGGCGTCGCGTAATGGCGACGATGACGTCGTGGCGTCGTCGTAACGTCACGTCGTCGTGACATCGTGTTTTTACGTATCCTCCGACGTCAAAATCATAAAAAATGCAATATAGCCCCTAAGGGGTTATGCTGCTTACATGACCTTGACCTTTGTCGTCGCTCGCTTCAATCGCCAGCGAAGGTGGCGCTGCGATCGAAGTGGCTGGTTCCACCTCATCGCTTTCTACATTGTGAGGTGCAACTCGAGAAGCGCATGAGCGGAGCGTGTAGCTCGCCCACCTCACTCGCTTCTAGTTCACTCTCCTTCTGTCGTTCCATTCCTGTCCCTGTCCTCGTCTTTTTGTACACTATTTTTTCGCCGTGTTCAACCAGTACAAACTCGCCCAGCTTACCACCTTACTACGCTAAAACCAATAGCAGAGGCTGGCGATGAGCAAGATAAGCGCGATAAGTAATACTTTACAAGAAATATATGAACAGTAGCCACCTAGGGGCAAGCTCCAAAACCAGTGCAGACGACGAACGTCTCTGGGTATGGGACGTAGGGAATGCATGGCCACCGTTTTCGCTCTGTTTATAATATTTCACCATCCTTGAATTAAGCTCTAAAAACAAATAGGCATGCAACTTGTTTTGCGAAACGACTTTCGCGTGCCCAATTTCAGGCAGTATAAGAGTTGGAATTGCGCGAGGCGTGCCATAATGTACTGGTCCTGCGGCCGCACCCATGTATGTGTGCGTTGAACAAATACGTACACATTCAGCCAATAAACTTCAAAACGCCGATAACCAATAATGTGTTTATTCTTCCTAGACGTTACGTCCAGGGTGAATAAACAAATGCTGTCTCTGCATATTTCAAATGCGTTCTAAATGCCGCATAGCATTCATGGGACCTCTACGCCCTCCATCCTTTGCGAGCACAGCAAAGGGTTCCACTCAAGGGCACATTGCCAGGGTTCTGTGCATATATAAAGCCGCCAAAGTTTCACGGGACGTCACGGTAGTCACGATGTCGCGTTGCGGCGTCACCCGACATCATAGTGTCGCGGGATGCACATCAAGACGTCATTCATGGCGTCACCTGACGTAACGTTACCATATGACGTCGTCACGTGACACACTACGACGTCCCATTGTCGCGTGACTTCACATGACGTGATATCACGATGTTACCCGATAGTGTCTTGTAATGCAATCACGTGACCTGGTCGAGATCACGTCACGTGACCTGATAACGAGATCTCAGGGAATGTGACGTGGGACCGTGACGTCACGGTATCGCGTGTCACGAGATATTCTGGTGTCGCCTGACGTCATACGAAGACCCCTAAATCCTATACATATAGAGTAGCCTGTGTGATGACGTCACACTGACTCGTACCACTGTCGTCATCGAGGCTACGTCCCAGACTCGGTCAGGAAATCGCTAAGACTGGACTTGTTTATGCTATGCATTTAAAGATCGGTTTGGTCGAACATACTTAAGATAATGTTTGGTGAAAGTAAAAACGAAAAAAGAAAAGGAACAAACGACAAACTCTGTGTCTATTATATTTGTGTGGTTTCATTTGAAATTGAACACGCGTGTCCGGGTCTGTATTTTGATTTGACTTAAAAAATATGTATATTATAGCCATATTTTCGCAATGAACAATATCGCTCTTTCTTTTATTTTATTTTTATATTTTGTTTCGCAATTTTTTTATTTTTTTTATTGGAGCGAGGTAAATTATTACGTTTAGGCTGCCTGATTTTTGTACCCAGTTCTGTCGTTTGTTATATATAGGTGAAAAGGAAAACACACACAGTAATTTTTCTTGGAAATGTATGACGCATGGCCTATATTTTCCTGTATGTGAAATTATTTGGCAAAGTGTATGCAAGAAATAAGAAATGTCGACGAAACATCGCATCTGATGTTTTGGTGATATATTTGCGGCATTGTATGTTAAGATTCATTATATTTTGCTTATTAACTACTATATTTCTGTAGGCCAATACATGTGTTATCGACTGGTGTAGTCTTAGTTTAATTTATTGTCAACAAGTAATTTATATACTTTCTTTAATCACAAAGTAGATTTAGCCACAATTTCAGCCCACATTCTTAAAAAATGTGCTTTTTTCCTCAATGATGTTAAATTTCTGTACGCATAATCGCAGTTCCCCGTTGTTGTTGTTGTTGTTTTTTTGTTTTTTGTTGTATTTCCTGTAGAAGTGCTTAAAGCATGCATGAAGCCGAATTCGCAAAAGGGTAGTTTCACAAGTTGACTTTACTGCAAGGTTATTTTGTTGTTTTTTAGCATTAAAATGCTAAGGGCAGGAAGTCAGCCGTGTTTAAGAAGTGAAGGGCGACACAGTGAGTGTACTAAAACATGTATTTTTTTCCAAGAATATCCTGCCTTGACCGAGTTATCCATAGGCTTAACACAAGGGTTTTGCAGGTTTGCGTCAAGAATAGATGGAGTGATGGGTACCAGATCTTCTTATGTAACCCACCAGTAAACCGAGAATGAATTTCCTGTTTTCTGATGAGTATTTGGGTCGGGGCCATTCGTGTAGCGTCCTCGGTGTGTCGTCTTTTTGAAAATAGCGGTGCAGTTGGGATAGGGACACAGGATTATGCATGGACGTGTCCCCTTAGGAAACAGGTGTCTGCCTCTATTTTTTTGCTGTACTGACGTTGCTGGCAACGCATTATTTTTATATTTATACTAACATACTGTTCGCTTCGAGTTGATGTTTAATCATATATTAGACGGAGTACCTAAAATGTCCGAATCTCCGTTTTTGCTTTCAGAACATGAGCTAGGTCCGAAATAGACCTTCAGATGCACATTTTGATTACGACCACCTTGCAATGCTGAATTAATTTCACAACCTGTTTCATGTCTGGAATTTGGATAAAACAATGAAGATCCTCCTGTGCAGTACTCAGTGGCCAAGTCCAATACCTGAACGCTAACATTTTCAGTACGGTAAATATGTCACCATTTTCAATCACCAAATTGAGTCTGCCGTTCTGTCCATTTTCACAGCAGGTATTTTCATACTTCGGGAATAAGTAGGTAATTACCGTAACGCTGGCAGAACTGAGTATCTGAAGCTTGCATCTCTCTCGACTGAGCAAAGACTTTACAAAATCTTGACGTTCATTGAGCCACAACTCGCCACACGCGAAGCAGGAGCAATAAGCTTGGAAGTTTCAGGTGCCTGCTTTTGTTTATTAGGCTGTAGCTAATTTCCTACAAAAATTTCAACTGAATGCGATTTCCAGATTGTCTTACTTTCTTCTTAGCTCTGACTGTTATAGTGTTCGGTTATACGCCGACGAGAATCTCCGTGGAGTCGTGTTTAGGGTGGCGATGCGGGCTAGTTGGTTCATACTTAGTAAAATCGACACAGCGCACAAAAAACGAAGACGAACTAGAAGGGTGTACATAAGACAAGCGCTGACTCTCAACAACAAACAACACCATCATGGCTAATCAGCACGTGTCCAGATAACTAATCACCCTGCTATGCAGATGGACCGAAGTTTGGCCTACGCAGTGCAGCAGAGTCTCGGACCGAAATTTTTATCGGTTCGGGTCGGGTTCGGTTCGGGTTCGGGTTTACGGTTTTCAGTACAGTTCTGGTTTAGTACTGGAGAGCCAAAATAACGCTTCAAACGGTTCGAACCGGTTTGAGCTGCTAAATTGATCATATATTATCCGCGTTGTTTTGGCTATAGGCACTATTTGCCCCATGAAACGAGTAACTATAATGTATAGTTATCGTTCGTTCGTACAGTCCCCTTTTATTTTATGAACTTACTCGTATCACCCTATCGTCGTTCATTCCCGTTCGTGCAGTGGTTGCAGTCCATGTTTCGAGCGAACCAGCATCGTAGAAGGGCACCATAGCAGGTTCGGCAGCGAAATAATAGAATCATTCACCATGAACAAAGCCCACAACAACTCCTTTTAACTCAAGAGGAGACTGCGTTCTTGTTTCCGGAACTGACAGCTGTTTGGTGTAGTTTTAGGAAGTAATGTAGTTTTTGTCCTTAAGTCACTCTTTCTTTTCAACTTCTAATCTTTTCTTTAAATTTTCAAGATATCCTTTCCTTCATTTCCTTGCCCCTTTCCATGTCTTTTTCTTTCGTTTTTTTTTTTTTACTTTGGGGTGTGATTCCGAAAACGATTGTTGTTGCTTCAGTGTACGTAGTTGTCTGCTTAGTTGAAGTAGTGAGAAATGTATGTCGTCCCTTGCCCACCTGTGTCTTATTCTTTCGGTGTTCCTCAACTCATCCAACACGCTCGTCAGTCTACAAACACACTTCTTTATGTTCGAGAAGTTATATGTATATGTCAGAAACACATAATTATTTAAATCAGCTTCAATATAAAAAGAATTACTTGAGGCTCTCCCAAATCACTTATACAAGTCTATCGAGTATAAAAACGTCAGAAAAGATTTTCAGAGAATATTTCAGATAATGTGGGCGTGAATTTACTTGCGATATATATCTTTAGTGTGATCGGCCCTTTATTTATGTTGTCAAGTCTTCAGGCAGCAATAAATATTTTTTTTATGTCATCAATAAATTTGACTGTATGAAGATCACATAACCGCTTGATACCGACACGCGAGTACGATAGCCGAAAATACGCCAGCTGTCGAGTCTGCGGAAACGTGCTTTTTTGTTCGCTGTTTGCCAATGTGGTCGCGGGGTATGTCAAAAAGGACTTTGTACTCACATGATAAATCTGAAGGCAAATACACGAAATGAGCAGAAAGAGAAAGATAATAAATGGTAATTTTCAAAAGAATCCGATACACGATGCCTTACTGTAAAAAGAAATACATTGAGATGCAATTATCTTCCTAATTACACACATATAGCACGAAGGAAAGATGAAGATATTTATGATTCTAACTTAAATTTGGGCATCAGCTTGCATGAACTCAATACTTCACGAAATACTGCCTCGGGAGGCTGATGTTTCATTCGGTTTTAGGTATATTTGTCTTGGGCCCTCACTTTACAACTCTGTGCTTTATCAATTATGCGCTTTAACATTTTATCGCTGTATTTCATCGCCAGACTGCTGTATATACTGCCCAACTTTACAATTTGGACATCTAATTTTGCTAGTGTTGCGAACATCGCATTTCACCGGGAAACTGAACTCTTTAACTTGGTTTGCACGTGACGTCATCTATGCTAGTTGTCATTGCGATTTGTACTTGCTGAAAAATTCGAATACAGTGGTGCACAATGCTCGCTTCAGAAGGTTCGCGCTCAGTGCAATCCATGTATTCGAGAGACACAAATTATTCTTGCTTGCTGCAGCGTCGTAAGGAACGGCGCGAGCGTCTGATACCACTAAAACGCGCTTCCTGGCAAGATATGTTTGTTTTTTGCAAACAAAGTAGCTTCCGGGGCCACGCTTTCTGGTTTGTACCGAAGATGCAGGGCAGAGGAATCTTCACAACACGTTTTACTAGCTCCCCCTCTTCCCTACTATTTTTTTTTTCGTTGCTCTTTTAGAGAATATATTTTTGTTCCTGGGGGGACCCTCGCCTCCTTTGTGTATTTAGTACGAATTTTATATTTGTGTCACTCCTTAACAGCAATCCTCCATTGCTTTTATTTTGTACCCAAAATTTGTAAAGTTTGAACAAAGTTTGGGGAAATACTTGAGAACGACACTCCCATGAGAGTTAGAGTGGCTGTCAACGTCCTGCTGTCCCTCTGATGCCCACTAGGACCTTTCTTTTTCAGGTACCCCTCCCGTACACACTTGTAGTTCCATGTAACGCCGGTCTGATAAGTCACATCTGGTCCTTTCTAGGCCTCTATTTTCGGGAAAAGTTTTATGAGGCAGTTCAGCAACAATGAAAACATGCTTGGGTGCTTCCATAATGTGTTCCCACATGTAAAATGGGTCGTGCAACTATTTTTGTACTTTCACTAAATACCGCTAAGAACTAATCCCTGAACTTTATAACTTGCAAAAACACCCATTATTTTTCCTCTCGGCGCAATGGCAGACGCATAAAAAATAAAGGAAAGAAACAGCTTTCCCCACCTCAGCTCGCAATTAGAGCGAGCGGCCACGTAATCTGACGCTAATTCTATACCGTCAGTGGTCATCATATTCATACGCTGCAGGGTTGGCACAGCATAATGCCCGGGCCGAGCTTCACACACTGCTAGAGATCGGCTATTCTCGTCTTTGATTGAGTACAAGCCGTTGTCCGAATGTTTGGCGATGCTGGTTCTCATGAACCCGATCACACGACTCGGGCTCATGACAGTCGAGTACAACACGGTGTCACGTGACTCGTGGTGCGAACTCGCGATGTCATGCTGCGTCACGGTGTCAACAAAGCTATAATGGATCTAGTGACGTTCTCAATTTAAATCGACTTGACGCAGTGAATCACGTGGCCACGTTACATGACGTCAGGGGCCACGTAACGTGACATTACTTTGCAGCTTGTTTTAACAACATGACGTCACGTTACCGCGTGATACACGATTGATCATGTGCCAAGGCAAAAGCGCCACGAAAGCCTACAATTTCTCATTCATTGCACTCCTGTACACGACGATTTGATCAACACAATGAAATAGAGCTACCAATTCTTTTGATTCTCAAATATTCATGTTGTGATACTAACAAAAATAAAAAAATATCGTGAATCGTTTAGAATCGGTTACCATTTTTTCCCGTTTCGATTTCGGTTCAGTTTTAAGATGGCGGAGAAGATTTCGGTTCGGTTCATTCCGGTTCGGCTAAAAATAACGGTTCGGTTCCGGTTTTCGGTTCGGTTCCGGCTCGATCACTCTGACATTCCTCAGTTCTACCTTTTTTTTGATTGTGTACGCCTCTAAAAATGTCCATGGTTATCTGGTTCCCCTCCCTTCCGACTATCGTGTCGTGATGAAAGTCTAAGTGGCATCCACAATCCGCACAGGAAGTGTATCTCAATATCTGTATCTCTGCCCAGCAATGCAAAGTACCCATCTATTTATTTTTTTTTTACGTGAAAATAATTTTACACGTTTACTAACGGCCGCTGTTCTACCAAGAGCCTTACTATTTTTGATAGTTCGTCTTTTCTTTTATTTTTAGTTGCCTGAGGTAGATTTATATTATGTTTTGTCATCTTGAATTCGCCCAAAAACATTTTTAAAGCTTTCCCAATAAAAGGGCAGTAACGGTCTCGTAGAATACTTCTATCAACAAAACTAAGAGTGGCAGGGATATAAGTTCTTAACAAATTATTCTGCGTAATTTGTTTTATTTTTACTTGTACGATTAATGTATTCCTCAATAATGATTTTGATTTTTCCAATATTTTTTACAAGCTCAAAAACTAAAACTAATATATTTGAATTTTAAGTAAAATTTGAACTCCGAAATAAAACTGAATTTAAAAGTAGAAGTGCACTTCAACAATCACCACTCAATTTGTTTTTAAAAACTCCTAAAACCACCAAATTTAGCGGGAGTTTCCCCGCTATATTTAGATGAAAAATTGACGTCGCGACCTGTGCTCCAATTCAGTTTCCACGCTAAATTTGGCGGTGTGCAACGATAAATGTTATCGCATTCATAGATAACCACCCCTGTTGTTTCTACGAACTTGCCTCGACAATCAATTTGCTGCCCTGTATTTACTTTATTAACTTTATGTCCAGCGTACATGTGTTGTCTGTAATATTTTTGAGTTGATTACTACCTATAATTATGTGTAAGAATGGAACGTCGCGGTGATGATGACACACTCCTATACGCGCTCAAGCACCGAGCAATATTTCTTTCCTTACCAAGTATCAATCATGGGAGTGATCATTTTGATGTCAGTTGCTTTAATGAAATTGTGACTAAGAATAGTACCTCATAACTAATTGTATCAGGTGTAATTAGGTACCATAATTTGCGCAACCGCACACAGTTTCAAAACAGGTCCTTTTATATATAACACCCATAGAGGCGCTTATTTCTAGATTATTTGGCGAAATGCATATATGCTACGACTGTGGAGGTGTTTTTTTTGTTTTTTTTTTACAAAATGACATAGTCGTTATATTTGACAGTGACTGCAGATACTTTGCACTGTAATATTCTCAGGTTTGGGAGAGATCTATCGTTATTGACTTTCTTTTTGTTCACGCGCTGTAAATGAGTTGTAGTACAACTTTACAATTGTCACATTGTTTGACAGATTAGGAAAATTGATGTATTTGACGTCCAACCAAATCTGAAGCCAACTGATAAAACGTGTATATTCTATAGCTTTCCGTATAGTTTTGAACTGCTTGCAATTAATTTTGTTCTGTACTTGATCATTCGTTCTTCTGCCTTCTTGAATTTTATTGGGTTAGAACTAGTCGATGAGCAATAGCAACAATTTGTTTTTAGGTTTTTCTAGTATTCATATCATTTTATCTCCAGCCATGTTGTTATATATCATACTTATTTCTTTAAGTAAAGGTAATTATTTGTTTACTGATTCATTCATTCATTTTGTAGTCATGCATTAATTGATTGAGTGATTAATAAACTGGTTCAATAATTAATTGATTGATTGACTGATTAGTAAATCCAGGTAACTATTTAAAGAAATCACAGTAACACAGGAGAAGCTCTAAATCTTTCTTAAA